>JARYGA010052704.1:0-267251 GCA_030545235.1 Helianthus tuberosus | reverse complement strand
GGAAATCGGAACGTCAAGCGGACAAGCTAGTGGCGATACGCGTTTGAAGGGAACGCTCTGAAGGTACGTAACCACGGTTCCATTACGTTATGTTTGTTATGTATTTTTACTAGTAGACTTGAATTTAGAATGGTGTATGAATTCAGATATCTAGTTGAAGTGACGAAGATCACTAGATGAGTAAATGGGTTGAATGTTGATTAGAACAAGTTTGGTATGTTGTAAAATGGTGGTTTCCATTAAACAATCAAACGGGTCAAACAATGGTTGAACTGTAGTGTTGAAGTGACTAAAACGTCACTCATTAAAATTGAGTTATAAAAACGTAATCCATGGAGTGGATGTGATACGCTAAGATTGACAAGCCCGGGAATGGGTGATCATGGTTAGAAATCAATGTTGATAAATTATGCAAGTATGTAACTTGACCGTTACGTTAAGTGAATTGTTGTTAAATTATGTATAGTCGTATTGTAGAATAGAAGTTGTGATGATTTTAGTGACCACAATCGTTACTTGAATCAATAAGATTAGAATTGGTAAGAAACCGTTTGGTAGCCATCATAATGGAGGATTTCCACAAGATGAGCCAACGGGTCGAATAATGGTGTAAATTGTATAGTGACTTTTTGATGAATAACATGTAAATCAAATTCTTGATATGATAGTTGTAATGAGCATGTCCGTAATGAATTTACAGACACGTAGGAAAAGAATCACCTAAAATGACATGTGGATCCGGGTGAAATCAACAAAATAGTCAAAATAGCAAAGTTGCAGGAGCTACCGTAACTTATGGTCTCCACCGTAACTTACGGTAGAGATCAAAACAATTACGACAGTTCTATACTGCGTTACGGCAGACCAAAGTGAAACAGTGTCTATCGTAACTTACGGTGGCTACCGTAAGTTACGGTAGAGCCCTGACCCATATGTTTAATTTTGCATATTCTTGTAAATCGAATCCGTTTTTTAGCGTAGTTTCGATTATGTCGATTTTATAAAAACCCTAGTACTAATATTTGCCAAAATTTCCAGTTTCTAGATATTGCAAGGATGAAGATGATGATAAAGCCAATGATTCAAGAACCGAACACAAAACTTATGGATGCTTCCGCCCTAATCTAATCTAGTTAACCATGTTGTTTTGTAGACACTACTGAATGATCAATGTTTTGAAACCAGTTATTTTACTATGTTAAATATTTTGGTAAAGTGTAACTTAGTTTACTAACTAAGTATTGTTAGTTATAAATTTTCTTTTTACAACTACCGCATTTTTACGAAAAAATCGACGGGTGTTACACATTGCCCTTAATTTTCTTGAGTGTATATCTCTTAAATGTCAACATATACACGTGTGATTTAGTTTAGGAGGATTTTTCAATGCCGAGAACCTCGATCAGAGAGTAAAAAAGGCGTAAGGTGCACAATGGTGTAAAATTAAAATGGGATATATCGGGCTAGGATTCGAGTTACAGGAATTAGGGCCAAACCAACCACCCAAGAATGGAATCGTCGAGCGAAAACACTTGACAACCTCCTAGAAACAGCTTTTCATGCCACCAGACCTTTCTCCATCAATTAGGAATCTGATGCCGTCACAAAACAGATTCGTTAAATTGTAGCCATTTGTTGAGTGTTTTTTGTGGTGTCTAATCCGCATATATATCACCATTTCACTTAATTTTCTTGACTGTATATCTCTTAAATGTCAACATATACATGTGTGATTTAGTTTAGGAGGATTTTTCAATGCCGAGTACTTCGATCAGAGAGTAAAAAAGGCGTAAGGTTCACAATGGTGTGAAATTAAAATGGGATATACCGGGCTAGGATTCGAGTTACAGGAACAAGGGCCAAACCAACCATCCAAGAATGGAATCGTCGAGCGAAAACACTTGACAACCTCCTAGAAGCCGCTTTCTTGCCACCAGACCTTTCTCCATCAATTAGGAATCTGATGCCATCACTAAACACATTCCTTAAATTGTAGCCATTTGTTGAGTGTTTTTTTTTGTGTCTAATCGGCATATTTATCACCATTGCCCTTAATTTTCTTGACTGTATATCTATTAAATGTCAAATATACACGTGTGATTTAGTTTAGGAGGATTTTTCAATGCCGAGAGCCTCGATCAGAGAGTAAAAAAGGCGTAAGGTTCACAATGGTGTAAAATTAAAGTGGGATATATCGGGCTAGGATTCGAGTTACAGGAATTAGGGCCAAACCAACCACCCAAGAATGGAATCGTCTAGCGAAAACACTTGACAACCTCCTGGAAACAGCTTTTCTTGCCACCAGACCTTTCTCCATCAATTAGGAATCTGATGCCGTCACAAAACACATTCGTTAAATTGAAGCCATTTGTTGAGTGTTATTTTTTTGTGTCTAATCCGCATATATATCACCATTACCCTTAATTTTCTTGACTGTATATCTCTTAAATGTCAACATATACACGTGTGATTTAGTTTAGGAGGATTTTTCAATGCCGAGAACTTCGATCAGAAAGTAAAAAAGGCGTAAGGTTCACAATGGTGTGAAATTAAAATGGGATATACCGGGCTAGTATTCGAGTTACAGGAACAAGGGCCAATCCAACCATCCAAGAATGGAATCGTCGAGCGAAAACACTTGACAACCTCCTAGAAGCCGCTTTCTTGCCACCAGACCTTTCTCCATCAATTAAGAATCTGATGCCGTCACTAAACACATTCCTTAAATTGTAGCCATTTGTTGAGTGTTTTTTTTGTGTATAATCCGCATATATATCACCATTGCCCTTGATTTTCTTGACTGTATATCTCTTAAATGTCAACATATAAACGTGTGATTTAGTTTACGAAGATTTTTCAATGCCGAGAACCTCGATCAAAGAGTTAAAAAGGCGTAAGGTTCACAATGGTGTAAAATTAAAATGGGATATACCAGGCTAGGATTCGAGTTACAAGAACAAGGGCCAAACCAACAACCCAAGAATGGAATCGTCGAGCGAAAACACTTGACAACCTCCTAGAAGCAGCTTTTCTTGCCACCAGACCTTTCTCCATCAATTAAGAATATGATGCCGTCACTAAACACATTCCTTAAATTGTAGCCATTTGTTGAGTGTTTTTTTTGTGTCTAATCCGCATATATATCACCATTGCCCTTAATTTTCTTGATTGTATATCTCTTAAATGTCAACATATACACGTGTGATTTAGTTTAAGAGGATTTTTCAATGCCGAGAACCTCGATCAGAGAGTAAAAAAGGCGTAAGGTTCTCAATGGTGTGAAATTAAAATGGGATATACCGGGCTAGGTTTCGAGTTACAGGAACAAGGGCCAAACTAACCATCCAAGAATGGAATCATCGAGTGAAAACACTTGACAACCTCCTAGAAACAGCTTTTCTTGCCACCAGACCTTTCTCCATCAATTAGGAATCTGATGCCTGTCACACCCCTTTCTACGGCGGAAGCACGAGGTGTGATCATAAAAGGTTCTCATTGCATACGAAGAGTAAACATGCTACATGCTCGTAAAATAACATCAAATGCCATGATTTGAAAACATAAGTTTAGCGTTTACATCGCTAGACAGCTTAAAACATTGTCTTAAAAGTTTACAACTTTATTTAAAGTTAAACACAAGCGACATCCACGAGCATAAGCAAGACCGCGCGCACATCCATCCTAGTTACCTGAAATACATGTGAGTTTTTGGAAAAAAAACGTCAACATAAAGTTGGTGTGAATTCATGCAGTTTTGTATTTCACGTTTGTATACTTTGTATAAAAACATAGTTGTGAATAAATCAAGTTTTTCTTGAGTACTCCACGTACTTCAAGTTATACATCAATCTTCTTGAGTACCCCACGTACATCAAGTTATATATCAATTTTCTTGAGTACCCCACGTACTTCAAGTTATATATCAATTTTCTTGAGTACCCCACGTACTTCAAGTTATATATCAATTCTAATATGGTATGAATTTTATATATAAATACAGTATTTCTGTAAATATCAGGATTGTTAATGGGTTGCAAAGCCATCAACATGTGACACGACATAGGAAGTCACCAAACCTAAGGCATTTAATTGGTATATTCTGAGACACAAAAGCACTACTCGATTCTCGCCCTCACCGAGAGTGTGGCTGCCAGGCACCCGTTAGATCTAACCTTTTGTTCTGCGGTCTAAGTATGTACACGATTAATGGTGCTTCTGTACCCTATTCGTGACACTATTTCTCATAACGCATCCTACTTGGTTCTCGTCCTCACCAAGCGCGTTTCTTTTTATCATTTCTCATAACGCATCCAACTTGGTTCTCGTCCTCACCAAGCGCGTTTCTTTTTATCATTTCTCATAACGCATCCAACTTGGTTCTCGTCCTCACCAAGTGCGTTTCTTATTATCTTATATTTTGTCACACTTGGTTCTGGTTCTCACCAAGTGGACTTCTTGTATTTATATCATACCATTTATAAATATTGTACTTTTGTACATGTATTTCACCCCCGAAGTTATAAAAACTGAAAACAGTTAAAGAGAAAAGGGGGAGCATGAACTCACAACATTGCGTTCCTGTGCGTCGTAAACTTCACCGGATTTGATTAATTAACGTCGTAACCTATACGCGTTTTCTTAACGTTAGTCACTAGACTTGCGTCGCACAAGTACAATCACTCTCTTTTGTGTATATTTTCTTGTGTTAAAAATATTCTGTATTTTTAACTACGTATCTTACTTATATTATTTTCTCAACAATAAATATAAGTCTTTTGTGTTTTGCACTTTGCACCCGAATTATGTATCTTCTATGTTGTATGTGTATTTTTATGTTTATACTCCTCATGAGTATTTAGTGTATTTTTAAGTCTTAATACACTAGCACGTATAACACATACTATATACACTTAGCACAAAAGTTGGTGATAAAATAATATATATTTTTCTCTCAAAAATATATATACATAAGATCCATTTTTATTTTTGAAGAAATCACCATTTCTTATCACCAAAAATTAGGGAAACCTTGGTAATACTCTTAAATACATTTTTAGAGAATAAGTTTCTCAAAAACTTATATTTTTCTAAGTGTCAAAATTTATAAAAATTTTGACAGAGTTTCCCCTAAAAATGGAGGTTTCCCATGTTTTCAAAACATGTGTTTATTTTCTTTTAAATCGTCATCAATCATCAACAACAATTATCAACAATAATCGTCAACAATAATCACTAATTTCTCCATTTCATGAACTTGAATATTTACAAAAATATGTAGTAACTTACTAGCACATTTAGTAAGTCTCGTTATCTTTAAAAATAATTTTAGTTTCTTAAAAACTTTATTTTTAAAGAATATGAAGTCTCACAACTTCTAGTCGAGATTCGCAAAAATATTTCTTTGTTAAAACCTTTGTTACACCAGTGTCCACACACTTTTTGGTTCAAAAATGTCTCTATTTCGAGAAAGATCCGACTTTTTAAACATGATTTCATCATACACTTGGTTATTCAAAAATACCACTTGTAGATCTTTAGATCTACTAGTTTAGAACTCCATTTCATAAGAAAAATCGTTTTTACACAAGTTCATGTTTGTGAGTGAAAGGGTTCGTCATCTAGTTATTTTTACACTAAACATAGTGCTAGTTCATGTTCCATGAACATGACCTAGCGTGGTTAGATGGCGATCCGTTCCCCTACTAGCATTCAAAAATAATAAATAACCATAACAAAACAAGTTTCATAAATTTTACACTAATATTTACTCATTAACCACTTTGTTCATCATTTTTAGTAGACTTTAAACTTTGATCTCTAGTGTTTATGATCTTTACCCGTTAAATCTCTTATTAACCACTTTAGACAAGATCAATAGGGTGTTTAGAGTCACTTACTACTAGCTCGTGGCTAGGGAAGAAACTAGACAAAAAACGGGTGGTTAATAGCTTTGTGGTGAGGTCCTTGCGATTCCGTAAGCACCGGGTCTCCTTGTATGCGACCTTACACACTTGAGTGTATGTGGTTTATTAAGATGGAATTTGAAAGTGGGTGGATGGTTGTGACTTGGCTCTTGGCCGTAAGCAACAAAGAGGGAAAGGAATCAACTCCTTTTTTTTTGTTTAAGTGTTTGTAATGCAAGAAAGTCCTAGCCCCACAAGTTTATTTAATAACCACCATATTCTAGTGACCAAGAGACAAAATGTAGCCTAGATATTTGGCAAAGATCAATAAAATATCCAAGAAGGAAGTGTGTGTTCCCTTGGAGGGAACCAATCGGATTCAATGGGGGGTAATTTGGTTTGTTTTGAACTAATGGTTAAGGTATTAGTTAGTAAATTAGAGATTTAAAATTAATTATTAGTGTGTAGTGTTTTATAACGGGTGTTAGGGTATTCGGGGACCCTAACTGGCTTAGAAAAGGAAAACAATGTCAATGTCAATATATATATTTTTTTTGTGCTCCGGGTAAAGTCTGGTTGTTCGGTTATACACCGGTTCGTTAAAGTGCTAAATTACACTTTTTAGTGACTTTAAAGTATCATTTTGTAACACTTTTGATTCCCGACACTTGGGGAAATATTCTGACTGAAAAATTATATTTTCTGCATAATATTCGTGTGCTAAAAGCTGAATTATTGCTGAATTATACAAAATTCTGCACTTAAAGTGCGTTTCGGGTGCTTTTTAGTGCTTATTTTTGCTTTCGCAATGTCTATATATTAAACCCTTGCATGTACTCTTGGGTTTTAATATACTTTTGTCGTCGGACCTACACCTAGGCCTTAATTCTATTGTCTGACTGCTTTCTGCAGTTCTGTTGACACATTGTGTCTTACCGGTGAGTTTACTTAGTATTTTTTTGACGCAACGCTCTCGTTTATGCATAAAGCAATATTTCGTAGTATACAACGTGCATGAATTCACTTGTTTAATCATGTGTTCAGACATTGCTGACAATTAAGCACATAATTGCAGTCAATAATTAATAATTCAAGTGTACAGAAATTACCGGTTTGTGCCTGTTGTCACAGTCTCCCCCCGTTAAAAGAATTTCGTCCCGAAATTCAGGCCGAACTAACCCTCGCTGGAGTCTTCTTAAATAGGTGGGGATACTTTTCCTTGAACTGGTCTTCACGTTCCCATGTGTACTCGGGTCCGTGCTTAGAGCTCCAACGTACTTTGACAAGTTTCACACTGCTCCTCCTGGTCTTGCTGACTCTCCAGTCGGTAACCTCAACGGGTTGTTCTGTAAATCGGAGGGCTTCATCAATATGCACTTCATCTATCGGGATGATCACGTTTTCTTGTGTTGGACTCTTCTTCAGGTTGGATACATGAAACGTATCATGTACTCCATTAAGTTCTTCCGGTAACTCCAACTTGTATGCCACGGTACCAATTCTTTTCAATATTCTGAATGGTCCGATGTATCGTGGATTCAGCTTTCCACGCTTTCCAAAACTGACTACGCCCTTCCATGGTGAGACTTTTAACAACACTTTGTCTCCCACCTTGAATTCTACCGATTTTCTATTCGGATCAGCGTAGCTCTTTTGTCGCTCTCGAGCCGCCTTAATGCGCTCTCGGATCTGCGCAATCTTGTCGGTTGTCTCTTGTACAAGTTCAGGACCAACCATACGCTTATCTCCAGCGTCTGCCCAACATAAGGGCGATCGGCATTTGCAGCCATACAGAGCTTCGAACGGCGCAGCTTTTATGCTCGTATGATAAATGTTATTGTAGGAAAACTCAACTAAAGGTAGATGAGTATCCCAGCTGCCGCCTAGATCCATGACACATGCGCGAAGCATATCTTCTAACGTTTGTATAGTCCGTTCGCTCTGGCCGTCTGTTTGCGGATGGAATGCCGTGCTCAGATCTAACTGAGATCCAAAGGCTTCCTGAAATGATTGCCAGATTCTTGAGACAAAGCGTCCATCTCTGTCTAAAATGATTGAGATTGGCACTCCATGACGTGCCACAATTTCTCTTAAGTATATCTCTGCAAGCTTTCCAGTGCTATCCTTTTCTCGGATTGGTAGGAAATGCGCAGACTTCGTCAATCGATCAACGATTACCCATATCATATCGTGCCCTCTCGGGGTCCTGGGTAATTTCGTTATGAAGTCCATCGAGATTTGTTCCCACTTCCACACGGGAATCTCTGGTTGTTGTAGTAGGCCGGACGGTTTCTGATATTCTGCCTTAACCTTGGCATAGGTTAGGCATTTTCCAACATAAACAGCAACGTCGCTCTTGAGTCTCGGCCACCAATAATATTCTTTCAAGTCTTGATACATCTTGTCCGACCCTGGGTGGATCGAGTATCTTGACTTGTGCGCTTCATCAAGGATGACTCCTCGTAGGCCACCATAGAGCGGAACCCAAATGCGCTTTTTAAAGTATAAGGCTCCCTCTTCATTTGGCGCCATGTACTTCAATGCACCCCGGAGGTATTCAGCTTTACGGTTCTCTTCTTTAAGAGCTTCTTGTTGTGCATCTCGAATGCGTGCTGTGAGGTTCGTTCGAATCGTCATTTCCAGTGCTCGACCTTAGGGTCTTAACCCTTTCTTTTCGGCTCAACGCGTCTGCTACAACGTTCGCCTTTCCAGGATGGTACTTAATCTCACAGTCATAATCATTCAGCAGCTCGACCCAACGTCGCTGGCGCATATTCAATTCCTTCTGATCAAATATGTGTTGCAAGCTTTTGTGATCTGTGAAGATTGTACATCGAGTACCATATAAATAATGTCGCCAAATCTTCAAGGCGAATACCACTGCACCCAGCTCCAGGTCGTGAGTGGTATAATTTCTCTCGTGAACCTTCAGTTGTCTTGAAGCATAAGCGATGACTTTTTGGCGTTGCATGAGCACGCAACCCAAGCCTTGTCGTGAGGCGTCGCAGTATACCACGAAGTCTTCAGTGCCTTCGGGTAGTGATAGTATGGGTGCATCGCATAGCTTGCTCTTCAGTAACTGGAAGGCTTCTTCTTGTTTGTGACCCCAGTCGTACTTCTTGTCTTTCTGAGTAAGGGTCGTTAGCGGTTGAGCTATTTTTGAGAAATTCTCGATGAATCGCCGATAATAGCCCGCTAAGCCCAAAAATTGTCGAACTTCAGTTGGGGTTTTGGGAGCTTCCCAATTCTTTATTGCTTCAATCTTGGACGGGTCCACATGAATGCCCTTCTCATTCACCACGTGACCAAGAAATTGTACTTCGCGAATCCAGAATTCGCACTTCGAGAACTTTGCATAAAGCTTCTCTTTCTTCAGTAATTCCAAGATGGTTCTGAGATGTTGCTCGTGCTCTTCTTTCGTTCGCGAGTAAATCAGGATATCATCGATAAATACAATCACGAATTTATCGAGATATGGTTTGCATACGCGGTTCATTAGATCCATAAAGACCGCTGGTGCATTCGTCAGCCCAAATGGCATCACAAGAAATTCGTAGTGCCCATAGCGCGTTCTGAATGCAGTCTTTGGCACGCTTTCATCTTGGATTCTCAGCTGATGGTATCCAGATCGAAGGTCGATCTTGGAATAGTAGCTTGATCCTTGCAGTTGATCAAACAAGTCATCAATCCTCGGTAGCGGATACCGATTCTTGATTGTGAGCTTGTTCAGTTCCCTGTAATCGATACACATCCGCAGTGATCCATCCTTCTTCTTCACGAATAATACTGGAGCTCCCCAGGGCGAGAAGCTTGGCCTTATGAATCCTTTATCCAATAACTCCTGGAGTTGTAATAATTCTTGCATTTCGGATGGCGCAAGTCGATAAGGTGCCTTGGCTACAGGTGCAGCTCCCGGAACCAAGTCTATATGGAATTCGACTTGTCGTTGCGGAGGTAGTCCTGGCAGATCTTCAGGGAACACATCAGGAAATTCCTTCACCACAGGAATGTCTTCGAGTTTTGGCTCCACAGCCTTCTTATCTACAACGTGTGCTAGGAAAGTAACACATCCTTTCCTTAAGCACTTATGTGCCTTCATACAACTGATGATCCGTAGAGGCGCGTTTCGTCTTTCTCCATGTACTATGAGAGTTTCATCATTCTCCAGAGGGATGCGAATGATTTTCTCATGACAAATGACTTCAGCTTTGTTCTTGGACAACCAGTCCATTCCGACCACTACATCGAAGCTACCTAATTGAATAGGTAAGAGGTCGATGCTAAATCTTCGTTCACCAAGTTCTAGTGTGCAGCCTCTAACAACTTCGCCCGATTCAACAAGTTTACCATTGGCTAGTTCTATGGAATAAGGAATTTCTAATCTACTAGATTCTATTCCGAGTATGCGTTTAAATTCCACAGACATGAAGCTATAATCGGCGCCAGTGTCAAATAATATGGATGCAAAGTGATTGTTAACGAGAAACGTACCGGTGACCACGTTAGGGTCCTCGCATGCGTCTCTTGCTCCAATCACAAATGCTCGAGCCGGAGCGTTGTTTCTCTCTGGGCAGTTCTTCATGAAATGATCATTGCTTCCACACTTGAAGCATCCTTGGTTCTGCCCTTTCCCGTTACCATTCTTGTTACCAGCACCGTTTCCACTTCGGTTCTTTCCTTTTCCCCAACAGTCTTCTGTTTGATGACCCAATTTACCACATTTGTCGCACCTTGGAATGCGACAAGCTCCATCATGATGATACTTACATTTTTGGCATCTAGGCATGGAGCCTTGGTATGCTTTGGTTGCATGGGTTTTCGTCTCCTGGGGCGGATTAGTGTCGCGCTTCTTGCTGAAACCCTTGTTGTTGCGAGTTGCTTGGTTCAAACTTGTATGCTTTCTCTTTTTGTCACCGGACGACCCAGCATGTGTCTCGGTCTTTTCTGTTGGGTTTAGTGATAACTTCTTCATACGAACACAATCTTCAGTCAGGCTGACAGCCAAAGTTACAGCCTCGGTGATTGTTTGTGGTTTGGCCGACGTCACCATGCCACGAAACTCTGAGGCCAGACACCAAATGTAGCGTTCCACACGCTTAAATTCAGGAGTCACCATGTAGGGAAGCACTCTCGACAGGTCGTGGAACCTTCGAGTGTAACCATTGATGTCAGCACCTTCCATGGTCAAGTGCCAGAACTCCGTTTCCAGCCTTTGGAGTTTCGCACGAGAGCAATACTTCTCTCTCATTCTCTCCTTCAGTTCATCCCAAGTTAGGCCATAAGCTGCATCATCACCCAAGGTTTGGGCTTGCATGTTCCACCAAGTCAGAGCTTCATCGACAAACAACCCAGTAGCAAAGGTGACTTGTTGATCCGCGGTACACTTGCTCATGCGGATAGTAGCTTCAGTCTTCTCCATCCAGCGCACAAATGCTACTGCACCTCCTGTGCCGTCATAGTTCATCGGCTTGCAGTCGAGGAACTGCTTGAAAGTGCAGCCTTGAGCTACATTTCCTCCAGCCGAATCTCCATGCCCGTTACGTCTAGCATTGCTTTGTCCTCCACTGTCTTGAGTTCGGTCCGCCTCGTACTGGGCGATAGCAGCGGAGATCCTTTCTTTCAGTAGAGCTTCCAGCTCTTCGGCAATTCTTGGCAGCGGGGGAGGAGGAGGTTGGTTACGAGCGTTCACAGCTCTTCTGGGTGCCGTGTTCTGACGAACACAACCCATTAGGTTTAGGCATTTGTTTGATATCGTCATACACGACAGTAGTATCATATATATTCACAGGTATATATACCACATAAGTGGCATCAAACAATTATTACTCTAGCAGAGTACTTAGTAGGCTTGCACTGAGGGAATCTATACGTGACAAGACTTGCTGTGATTTTTGTGCACTGAATTCCATAATTATGTATGCATCCATTATTACGTAACTCCTTGCACAGTCCGCACAGTTCGTTTCATCCTCGTATTTCTTCCTTCAGATGGGCCATTGCTTTTAGGTAAAGTCACATATACTTGTGACATTCTGCTTCTAGTACATGCTAATTATCACACATAATTGCAAGTAACTTCTAGTCAACGACAAGTGCTACTCAAGTGCACTCTAAGTCTCGTAGTGTCTTTTCTAGACTCATGTAGATAGTTTCAGGCAGTGGATGTCGCGGGACGTTTTATGCAATGAAAACTCTTTGAAAATTGTTTTCGTGAATGGATCCTAGAGATTGTAGACTAGACTCGAGAAGGAATCCTGGTTCACTACAATCGCAGCTCTGATACCAATCTGTCACACCCCTTTCTGCGGCGGAAGCACGAGGTGTGATCATGAAAGGTTCTCATTGCATACGAAGAGTAAACATGCTACATGCTCGTAAAATAACATCAAATGTCATGATTTGAAAACATAAGTTTAGCGTTTACATCGCTAGACAGCTTAAAACATTGTCTTAAAAGTTTACAACTTTATTTAAAGTTAAACACAAGCGACATCCACGAGCATAAGCAAGACCGCGCGCACATCCATCCTAGTTACCTGAAATACATGTGAGTTTTTGGAAAAAAACATCAACATAAAGTTGGTGTGAATTCATGCAGTTTTGTATTTCACGTTTGTATACTTTGTATAAAAACATAGTTGTGAATAAATCAAGTTTTTCTTGAGTACTCCACGTACTTCAAGTTATACATCAATCTTCTTGAGTACCCCACGTACATCAAGTTATATATCAATTTTCTTGAGTACCCCACGTACTTCAAGTTATATATCAATTTTCTTGAGTACCCCACGTACTTCAAGTTATATATCAATTCTAGTATGGTATGAATTTTATATATAAATACAGTATTTCTGTAAATATCAGATTGTTAATGGGTTGCAAAGCCATCAACATGTGACACGACATAGGAAGTCACCAAACCTAAAGCATTTAATTGGTATATTCTGAGACACAAAAGCACTACTCGATTCTCGCCCTCACCGAGAGTGTGGCTGCCAGGCACCCGTTAGATCTAACCTTTTGTTCTGCGGTCTAAGTATGTACACGATTAATGGTGCTTCTGTACCCTATTCGTGACACTATTTCTCATAACGCATCCTACTTGGTTCTCGTCCTCACCAAGCGCGTTTCTTTTTATCATTTCTCATAACGCATCCAACTTGGTTCTCGTCCTCACCAAGCGCGTTTCTTTTTATCATTTCTAATAACGCATCCAACTTGGTTCTCGTCCTCACCAAGTGCGTTTCTTATTATCTTATATTTTGTCACACTTGGTTCTCGTTCTCACCAAGTGGACTTCTTGTATTTATATCATACCATTTATAAATATTGTACTTTTGTACATGTATTTCACCCCCGAAGTTATAAAAACTGAAAACAGTTAAAGAGAAAAGGGGGAGCATGAACTCACAACTTTGCGTTCCTGTGCGTCGTAAACTTCACCGGATTTGATTAATTAACGTCGTAACCTATACGCGTTTTCTTAACGTTAGTCACTAGACTTGCGTCGCACAAGTACAGTCACTCTCTTTTGTGTATATTTTCTTGTGTTAAAAATATTCTGTATTTTTAACTACGTATCTTACTTATATTATTTTCTCAACAATAAATATAAGTCTTTTGTGTTTTGCACTTTGCACCCGAATTATGTATCTTGTATGTTGTATGTGTATTTTTATGTTTATACTCCTCATGAGTATTTAGTGTATTTTTAAGTCTTAATACACTAGCACGTATAACACATACTATATACACTTAGCACAAAAGTTGGTGATAAAATAATATATATTTTTCTCTCAAAAATATATATACATAAGATCCATTTTTATTTTTGAAGAAATCACCATTTCTTATCACCAAAAATTAGGGAAACCTTGGTAATACTCTTAAATACATTTTTAGGGAATAAGTTTCTCAAAAACTTATATTTTTCTAAGTGTCAAAATTTATAAAAATTTTGACAGAGTTTCCCCTAAAAATGGAGGTTTCCCATGTTTTCAAAACATGTGTTTATTTTCTTTTAAATCGTCATCAATCATCAACAACAATTATCAACAATAATCGTCAACAATAATCACTAATTTCTCCATTTCATGAACTTGAATATTTACAAAAATATGTAGTAACTTACTAGCACATTTAGTAAGTCTCGTTATCTTTAAAAATAATTTTAGTTTCTTAAAAACTTTATTTTTAAAGAATATGAAGTCTCACAACTTCTAGTCGAGATTCGCAAAAATATTTCTTTGTTAAAACCTTTGTTACACCAGTGTCCACACACTTTTTGGTTCAAAAATGTCTCTATTTCGAGAAAGATCCGACTTTTTAAACATGATTTCATCATACACTTGGTTATTCAAAAATACCACTTGTAGATCTTTAGATCTACTAGTTTAGAACTCCATTTCATAAGAAAAATCGTTTTTACACAAGTTCATGTTTGTGAGTGAAAGGGTTCGTCATCTAGTTATTTTTACACTAAACATAGTGCTAGTTCATGTTCCATGAACATGACCTAGCGTGGTTAGATGGCGATCCGTTCCCCTACTAGCATTCAACAATAATAAATAACCATAACAAAACAAGTTTCATAAATTTTACACTAATATTTACTCATTAACCACTTTGTTCATCATTTTTAGTAGACTTTAAACTTTGATCTCTAGTGTTTATGATCTTTACCCGTTAAATCTCTTATTAACCACTTTAGACAAGATCAATAGGGTGTTTAGAGTCACTTACTACTAGATCGTGGCTAGGGAAGAAACTAGACAAAAAACGGGTGGTTAATAGCTTTGTGGTGAGGTCCTTGCGATTCCGTAAGCACCGGGTCTCCTTGTATGCGACCTTACACACTTGAGTGTATGTGGTTTATTAAGATGGAATTTGAAAGTGGGTGGATGGTTGTGACTTGGCTCTTGGCCGTAAGCAACAAAGAGGGAAAGGAATCAACTCCTTTTTTTTTGTTTAAGTGTTTGTAATGCAAGAAAGTCCTAGCCCCACAAGTTTATTTAATAACCACCATATTCTAGTGACCAAGAGACAAAATGTAGCCTAGATATTTGGCAAAGATCAATAAAATATCCAAGAAGGAAGTGTGTGTTCCCTTGGAGGGAACCAATCGGATTCAATGGGGGGTAATTTGGTTTGTTTTGAACTAATGGTTAAGGTATTAGTTAGTAAATTAGAGATTTAAAATTAATTATTAGTGTGTAGTGTTTTATAACGGGTGTTAGGGTATTCGGGGACCCTAACTGGCTTAGAAAAGGAAAACAATGTCAATGTCAATATATATATATTTTTTTGTGCTCCGGGTAAAGTCCGGTTGTTCGGTTATACACCGGTTCGTTAAAGTGCTAAATTACACTTTTTAGTGACTTTAAAGTATCATTTTGTAACACTTTTGATTCCCGACACTTGGGGAAATATTCTGACTGAAAAATTATATTTTCTGCATAATATTCGTGTGCTAAAAGCTGAATTATTGCTGAATTATACAAAATTCTGCACTTAAAGTGCGTTTCGGGTGCTTTTTAGTGCTTATTTTTGCTTTCGCAATGTCTATATATTAAACCCTTGCATGTACTCTTGGGTTTTAATATACTTTTGTCGTCGGACCTACACCTAGGCCTTAATTCTATTGTCTGACTGCTTTCTGCAGTTCTGTTGACACATTGTGTCATACCGGTGAGTTTACTTAGTATTTTTTTGACGCAACGCTCTCGTTTATGCATAAAGCAATATTTCGTAGTATACAACGTGCATGAATTCACTTGTTTAATCATGTGTTCAGACATTGCTGACAATTAAGCACATAATTGCAGTCAATAATTAATAATTCAAGTGTACGGAAATTACCGGTTTGTGCCAGTTGTCACAATGCCGTCACTAAACACATTCCTTAAATTGTAGTCCTTTGTTGAGTGTTTTTTTTTGTCTAATCCGCATATATATCAACATTGCCCTTGATTTTCTTCACTGTATATCTCTTAAATGTCAACATATACACGTGTGATTTAGTTCACGAAGATTTTTCAATGCCGAGAACCTCGATCAGAGAGTAAAAAAGGCGTAAGGTTCACAATAGTGTAAAATTAAAATGGGATATACCGGGCTCGGATTCGAGTTACAGGAAGAAGGGCCAAACCAACCACCCAAGAATGGAATCGTCGAGCGAAAACACTTGACAACCTCCTAGAAGCAGCTTTTCTTGCCACCAGACCTTTCTCCATCAATTAGGAATATGATGCCGTCACTAAACACATTCCTTAAATTGTAGCTATTTGTTGAGTGTTTTTTTTTGTGTCTAATCCGCATATATATCACCATTGCCCTTAATTTTCTTGACCGTATATCTCTTAAATGTCAACATATACACGTGTGATTTAGTTTAGGAGGACTATTCAATGTCGAGAACCTCGATCAGAGAGTAAAAAAGGTGTAAGGTTCACAATGGTGTGAAATTAAAATGGGATATACCGGGCTAGGATTGGAGTTACAGGAACAAGGGCCAAATCAACCATCCAAGAATGGAATCGTCGAGCGAAAACACTTGACAACCACCTAGAAGCCGCTTTCTTGCCACCAGACCTTTCTCCATCAATTAGGAATCTGATGCCGTTACTAAACACATTCCTTAATTTGTAACCATTTGTTGAGTGTTTTTTTGGTGTCTAATCCGCATATATATCACCATTTCCCTTGATTTTCTTGACTGTGTATCTCTTAAATGTCAACATATACACGTGTAATTTAGTTTACGAAGATTTTTCAATGCCGAGAACCTCGATCAGAGAGTAAAAAAGGCGTAAGGTTCACAATGGTGTAAAATTCAAATGGGATATACCGAGCTATATTCGAGTTACAGGAACAAGGGCCAAACCATCCACCCAAGAATGGAATCGTCGAGCGAAAACACTTGACAACCTCCTAGAAGCAGCTTTTCTTGCCACCAGACCTTTCTCCATCAATTAGGAATATGATGTCGTCACTAAACACATTCCTTAAATTGTAGCCATTTGTTGAGTGTTTTTTTTTTTGTCTAATCCGCATATATATCACCATTGCCCTTAATTTTCTTAACTGTATATCTCTTAAATGTCAACATATACACGTGTGATTTAGTTTACGAGGATTTTTCAATGCCGAGAACCTCGATCAGAGAGTAAAAAAGGCGTAAGGTTCACAATGGTGTGAAATTAAAATGGGATATACCGGGCTAGGATTCGAGTTACAGGAACAAGGGCCAAACCAACCATCCAAGAATGGAATCGTCGAGTGAAAACACTTGACAACCTCCTAGAAGCAGCTTTTCTTGCCACCAGACCTTTCTCCATCAATTAGGAATCCGATGCCGTCACTAAACACATTTCTTAAATAGTAGTCCTTTGTTGAGTGTTTTTTTTTTGTCTAATCCGCATATATATCACCATTGCCCTTGATTTTCTTAACTGTATATCTCTTAAATGTCAACATATACACGTGTGATTTAGTTCACGAATATTTTTCAATGTCGAGAACCTCGATCAGAGAGTAAAAAAGGCGTAATGTTCACAATGGTGTAAAATTAAAATGGGATATACCGGGCTAGGATTCGAGTTACAGGAACAAGGGCCAAACCAACCACCCAAGAATGGAATCGTCGAGCGAAAACACTTGACAACCTCCTAGAAGCAGCTTTTCTTGCCACCAGACCTTTCTCCATCAATTAGGAATATGATGCCGTCACTAAACACATTCCTTAAATTGTAGCCATTTGTTGAGTGTTTTTTTTTTTTGTGTCTAATCCGCATATATATCACCATTGCCCTTAATTTTTTTGACTGTATATCTCTTAAATGTCAACATATACACGTGTGATTTAGTTTACAAGGACTTTTCAATGCCGAGAACCTCGATCAGAGAGTAAAAAAGGCGTAAGGTTCACATTGGTGTGAAATTTAAATAGGATATACCGGGCTAGGATTCGAGTTACAGGAACAAGGGCCAAACCAACCATCCAAGAATGGAATCATCGAGCGAAAATACTTGACAACCTCCTAGGAGCAGCTTTCTTGCCACCAGACCTTTCTCCATCAATTAGGAATCTGATGCCGTCACTAAACACATTCCTTATATTGTAGCCATTTGTTGAGTGTTTTTTTTTGTGTCTAATCCGCATATATATCACTATTGCCCTTGATTTTCTTGACTGTATAACTCTTAAATGTCAACATATACGCGTGTGATTTAGTTTACGAAGATTTTTCAATGCCGAGAACCTCGATCAGAGAGTAAAAAAGGCGTAAGGTTCACAATAGTGTAAAATTAAAATGGGATATACCGGGCTAGGATTCGAGTTACAGGAATAAGGGCCAAACTAACCACCCAAGAATGGAATCGTCGAGCAAAAACACTTGATAACCTCCTAGAAGCAGCTTTTCTTGCCACCAGACCTTTCTCCATCAATTAGGAATCTGATGCCGTCACTAAACACATTCCTTAAATTGTAGCAATTGGTTGAGTGTTTTTTTTTGTGTCTATTCCGCATATATATCACCATTGCCCTTAATTTTCTTGACTGTATATCTCTTAAATGTCAACATATACACGTGTGATTTAATTTAATAGGATTTTTCAATGCCGAGATCCTCGATCAGAGAGTAAAAAAGGCGTAAGGTTCACAATGGTGTGAAATTAAAATGGGATATACAGGGCTAGGATTCGAGTTACAGGAACAAGGGCCAAATCAACCATCCAAGAATGGAATCGTCGAGCGAAAACACTTGTCAACCTCCTAGAAGCCGCTTTCTTGCCACCGGACCTTTCTCCATCAATTAGGAATCTGATGCCGTCACTAAACACATTCCTTAAATTGTAGCCATTGGTTGAGTTTTTTTTTGGTGTCTAATCCGCATATATATCACCATTGCCCTTGATTTTCTTGACTGTATATCTCTTAAATGTCAACATATACACGTGTGATTTAGTTTACGAAGATTTTTCAATGCCGAGAACCTCGATCAGAGAGTAAAAAAGGGGTAAGGTTCACAATGGTGTAAAATTAAAACGTGATATACCGGGCTAGGATTCGAGTTACAGGAACAAGGGCCAAACCAACCACCCAAGAATGGAATTGTCGAGCGAAAACACTTGACAACCTCCTGGAAGCAGCTTTTCTTGCCACCAGACCTTTCTCCATCAATTAGGAATCTGATTCTGTCACTAAACACATTCCTTAAATTGTAGCCATTTTTTCAGTGTTTTTTTTGTGTCTAATCCGCATATATATCACTATTGCCCATGATTTTCTTGACTGTATATCTCTTAAATGTCAACATATACACGTGTGATTTAGTTTACGAAGATTTTTCAATGCCGAGAACCTCGATCAGAGAGTTAAAAAGGCGTAAGGTTCACAATGGAGTAAAATTAAAATGGGATATACGGGCTAGGATTCGAGTTACAGGAACAAGGGCAAAACCAACCACCCAAGAATGGAATCGTCGAGCGAAAACACTTGACAACCTCCTAGAAGCAGCTTTTCTTGCCACCAGTCCTTTCTCCATCAATTAGGAATATGATGCCGTCACTAAACACATTCCTTAAATTGTAGCCATTTGTTGAGTGTTTTTTTTTGTGTTTAATCCGCATATATATCACCATTGCCCTTAATTTTCTTGACTGTATATCTCTTAAATGTCAACATATACACGTGTGATTTAGTTTACGAGGATTTTTCAATGCCGAGAACCTCGATCAGAGATTAAAAAAGGCATAAGGTTCACAATGGTGTAAAATTAAAATGGGATATACCGGGCTAGGATTCGAGTTACAGGAACAAGGGCCAAACCAACCACCCAAGAATGGAATCGTCGAGCGAAAACACTTGACAACCTCCTAGAAGCAGCTTTTCTTGCTACCAGACCTTTCTCCATCAATTAGGAATCTGATGCCGTTACTAAACACATTCCTTAAATTGTAACCATTTGTTGAATGTTTTTTTTAGTGTCTAATCCGCATATATATCACCATTGCCCTTGATTTTCTTGACTGTATATCTCTGAAATGTCAAAATATACACGTGTGATTTAGTTTAGGAGGACTATTCAATGTCGAGAACCTCGATCAGAGAGTAAAAAAGGTGTAAGGTTCACAATGGTGTGAAATTAAAATGTGATATACCGGGCTAGGATTCGAGTTACAGGAACAAGGGCCAAACCAACCATCCAAGAATGGAATCGTCGAGCGAAAACACTTGACAACCACCTAGAAGCCGCTTTCTTGCCACCAGACCTTTCTCCATCAATTAGGAATCTGATGCCGTTACTAAACACATTCCTTAAATTGTAACCATTTGTTGATTGTTTTTTTTGGTGTCTAATCCGCATATATATCACCATTGCCCTTGATTTTCTTGACTGTATATCTCTTAAATGTCAACATATACACGTGTGATTTAGTTTACGAAGATTTTTCAATGCCGAGAACCTCGATCAGAGAGTAAAAAAGGCGTAAGGTTCACAATGGTGTAAAATTTAAATGGGATATACCGAGCTATATTCGAGTTACAGGAACAAGGGCCAAACCAACCACCCAAGAATGGAATCGTCGAGCGAAAACACTTGACAACCTCCTAGATGCAGCTTTTCTTGCCACCAGACCTTTCTCCATCAATTAGGAATATGATGTCGTCACTAAACACATTCCTTAAATTGTAGCCATTTGTTGAGTGTTTTCTTTTTGTCTAATCCGCATATATATCACCATTGCCCTTAATTTTCTTGATTGTATATCTCTTAAATGTCAAAATATACACGTGTGATTTAGTTTATGAGGATTTTTCAATGCCGAGAACCTCGATCAGAGAGTAAAAAAGGCGTAAGGTTCACAATGGTGTGAAATTTAAATGGGATATACCGGGCTAGGATTCGAGTGACAGGAACAAGGGCCAAACCAACCATCCAAGAATGGAATCGTCGAGTGAAAACACTTGACAACCTCCTAGAAGCAGCTTTTCTTGCCACCAGACATTTCTCCATCAATTAGAAATCTGATGCCGTCACTAAACACATTCCTTAAATAGTAGTCCTTTGTTGAGTGTTTTTTTTTTGTCTAATCCGCATATATATCACCATTGCCCTTGATTTTCTTGACTGTATATCTCTTAAATGTCAACATATACACGTGTGATTTAGTTCACGAAGATTTTTCAATGTCGAGAACCTCGATCAGAGAGTAAAAAAGTCGTAAGGTTCACAATGGTGTAAAATTAAAATGGGATATACCGGGCTAGGATTCGAGTTACAGGAACAAGGGCCAAACCAACCACCCAAGAATGGAATAGTCGAGTGAAAAGACTTGACAACCTCCTAGAAGCAGCTTTTCTTGCCACCAGACCTTTCTCCATCAATTAGGAATATGATGCCGTCACTAAACACATTCCTTAAATTGTAGCCATTTGTTGAGTGTTTTTTTTTTGTGTCTAATCCGCATATATATCACCATTGCCCTTAATTTTTTTGACTGTATATCTCTTAAATGTCAACATATACACGTGTGATTTAGTTTACAAGGATTTTTCAATGCCGAGAACCTCGATCAGAGAGGAAAAAAGACGTAAGGTTCACAATGGTGTGAAATTTAAATGGGATATACCGGGCTAGGATTCGAGTTAGAGGAACAAGGGCCAAACCGACCATCCAAGAATGGAATCATCGAGCGAAAATACTTGACAACCTCCTAGGAGCAGCTTTCTTGCCACCAGACCTTTCTCCATCAATTAGGAATCTGATGCCGTCACTAAACACATACCTTATATTGTAGCCATTTGTTGAGTGTTTTTTTTTTTTGGTGTCTAATCCGCATATATATCACCATTGCCCTTGATTTTCTTGACTGTATAACTCTTAAATGTCAACATATACGCGTGTGATTTAGTTTACGAAGATTTTTCAATGCCGAGAACCTCGATCAGAGAGTAAAAAAGACGTAAGGTTCACATTGGTGTAAAATTAAAATGGGATATACCGGGCTAGGATTCGAGTTACAGGAATAAGGGCCAAACCAACCACCCAAGAATGGAATCGTCGAGCGAAAACACTTGACAACCTCCTAGAAGCAGCTTTTCTTGCCACCAGACCTTTCTCCATCAATTAGGAATCTGATGCCGTCACTAAACACATTCCTTAAATTGTAGCAATTTGTTGAGTGTTTTTTTTGGTGTCTAATCCGCATATATATCACCATTGCCCTTAATTTTCTTGACTGTATATCTCTTAAATGTCAACATATACACGTGTGATTTAATTTACGAGGATTTTTCAATGCCGAGAACCTCGATCAGAGAGTAAAAAAGGCGTAAGGTTCACAATGGTGTGAAATTAAAATGGGATACACCGGGCTAGGATTCGAGTTACAAGAACAAGGGCCAAATCAACCATCCAAGAATGGAATCGTCGAGCGAAAACACTTGTCAACCTCCTAGAAGCCGCTTTCTTGCCACCAGACCTTTCTCCATCAATTAGGAATCTGATGCCGTCACTAAACACATTCCTTAAATTGTAGCCATTGGTTGAGTGTTTTTTTTGGTGTCTAATCCGCATATATGTCACCATTGCCCTTGATTTTCTTGACTGTATATCTCTTAAATGTCAACATATACCGTGTGATTTAGTTTACGAAGATTTTTCAAAGCCGAGAACCTCGATCAGAGAGTAAAAAAGGGGTAAGGTTCACAATGGTGTAAAATTAAAATGTGATATACCGGGCTAGGATTCGAGTTACAGGAACAAGGGCCAAACCAACCACCCAAGAATGGAATTGTCGAGCGAAAACACTTGACAACCTCCTGGAAGCAGCTTTTCTTGCCACCAGACCTTTCTCCATCAATTAGGAATCTGATTCCGTCACTAAACACATTCCTTAAATTGTAGCCATTTTTTGAGTGTTTTTTGTGTGTCTAATCCGCATATATATCACCATTGCCCATGATTTTCTTGACTGTATATCTCTTAAATGTCAACATATACACGTGTGATTTAGTTTACGAAGATTTTTCAATGCCGAGAACCTCGATCAGAGAGTTAAAAAGGCGTAAGGTTCACAATGGAGTAAAATTAAAATGGGATATACGGGCTAGGATTCGAGTTACAGGAACAAGGGCCAAACCAACCACCCAAGAATGGAATCGTCGAGCGAAAACACTTGACAACCTCCTAGAAGCAGCTTTTCTTGCCACCAGTCCTTTCTCCATCAATTAGGAATATGATGCCGTCACTAAACACATTCCTTAAATTCTAGCCATTTGTTGAGTGTTTTTTGTGTCTAATCCGCATATATATCACCATTGCCCTTAATTTTTTTGACTGTATATCTCTTAAATGTCAACATATACACGTGTGATTTAGTTTACGTGGATTTTTCAATGTCGAGAACCTCGATCAGAGATTAAAACAGGCGTAAGGTTCACAATGGTGTAAAATTAAAATGGGATATATCGGGCTAGGATTCGAGTTACAGGAACAAGGGCCAAACCAACCACCCAAGAATGGAATCGTCGAGCGAAAACACTTGACAACCTCCTAGAAGCAGCTTCTCTTGCCACCAGACCTTTCTCCATCAATTAGGAATCTGATGCCGTCACTAAACACATTTCTTAAATTATAGCCATTTGTTGAGTGTTTTTTTAGTGTCTAATCCGCATATATATCACCATTTCCCTTGATTTTCTTGACTGTATATCTCTTAAATGTCAACAAATACACGTGTGATTTAGTTTTATGAAGATTTTTCAATGCCGAGAACCTCGATCAGAGAGTAAAAAAGGCGTAAGGTTCACAATGGTGTAAAATTAAAATGGGATATACCGGGTTAGGATTAGAGTTACAGGAACAAGGGCCAAACCAACCACCAAAGAATGGAATCGTCGAGCGAAAACACTTGACAACTCCTAGAAGCATCTTTTCTTTTCACCAGACCTTTCTCCATCAATTAGGAATATGATGTCGTCACTAAACACATTCCTTAAATTGTAGCCATTTGTTGAGTGTTTTTTTTTTGTGTCTAATCCGCATATATATCACCATTGCCCTTGATTTTCTTAACTGTATATCTCTTAAATGTCAACATATACACGTGTGATTTCGTTTACGAAGATTTTTCAATGCCGAGAACCTCGATCAGAGAGTAAAAAAGGCGTAAGGTTCACAATGGTGTAAAATAAAAATGGGATATACCGGGCTAGTATTCGAGTTACAGGAACAAGGGCCAAACCAACCACCCAAGAATGGAATCGTCGAGCGAAAACACTTGACAACCTCCTAGAAGCAGCTTTTCTTGCCACCAGACCTTTCTCCATCAATTAGGAATCTGATGCCGTCACTAAACACATTCCTTAAATTGTAGCCATTTGTTGAGTGTTTTTTTTTTGTCTAGTCGGCATATATATCACCATTACCCTTGATTTTCTTGACTGTATATCACTTAAATGTCAACATATACACGTGTGATTTAGTTTACGAAGATTTTTCAATTCCGGGAACCTCGATCAGAGAGTAACAAAAGCGTAAGGTTCACAATGGTGTAAAATTAAAATGCGATATACCGGGCTAGGATTTGAGTTACAGGAACAAGGGCCAAACCAACCACCCAAGAATGGAATCGTCGAGCAAAAACACTTGACAACTCCTAGAAGCAGCTTTTCTTTCCACCAGACCTTTCTCCATCAATTAGGAATCTGATGCCGTCACTAAACACATTCCTTAAATTGTAGCCATTTGTTGAGTGTTTTTCATTTTGGTGTCTAATCCGCATATATATCACCATTGCCCTTGATTTTCTTGACTGTATATCTCTTAAATGTCAACATATACACGTGTGATTTAGTTTACGAAGATTTTTCAATGCCGAGTACTTCGACCAGAGAGTAAAAAAGGCGTAAGTTTCACAATGGTGTAAAATTAAAATGGGATATACCGGGCTAGGATTCGAGTTACAGGAACAAGGGCCAAACCAACCACCCAAGAATGGAATCATCGAGCGAAAACACTTGACAACCTCCTAGAAGCAGCTTTTCTTGCCACCAGACCTTTCTCCATCAATTCGGAATCTGATGCCGTCCCAAAACACATTCCTTAAATTGTAACCATTTGTTGAGTGTTTTTTTAGTGTCTAATCCGCATATATATCACCATTTCCCTTGATTTTCTTGAGTGTATATCTCTTATATGTCAGCATATACACGTGTGATTTAGTTTACGAAGATATTTTAAGGCCGAGAACATCGATCAGAAAGTAAAAATGGCGTAAGGTTCACAATGGTGTAAAATTAAAATGGGATATACCGCGCTAGGATTCGAGTTACAGGAACAAGGGCCAAACCAACCACCCAAGAATGGAATCGTCGAGCGAAAACACTTGACAACCTCCTAGAAGCAGCTTTTCTTGCCCCCAGACCTTTCTCCATCAATTAGGAATATGATGTCGTCACTAAACACATTCCTTAAATTGTAGCCATTTGTTGAGTGTTTTTCATTTTGGTGTCTAATCCGTATATATATCACCATTGCCCTTGATTTTTCTTGACTGTATATCTCTTAAATGTCAACATATACACGTGTGATTTAGTTTACGAAGATTTTTCAATGCCGAGAACCTCGATCAGAGAGTAAAAAAGGCGAAGGTTCACAATGGTGTAAAATTAAAATGGGTATACCGGGGTAGGATTCGGGTTACAGGAACAAGGCCCAAACCAACCACCCAAGAATGGAATCGTCGAGCGAAAACACTTGACAACCTCCTAGAAGCAGCATTTCTTGCCACCAGACCTTTCTCCATCAATTAGGAATCTGATGCCGTCACAAAACACATTCGTTAAATTGTAGCCATTTGTTGAGTGTTTTTTTTTGGTGTCTAATCCGCATATATATCACCATTGCCCTTGATTTTCTTGGCTGTATATCTCTTAAATGTCAACATATACACGTGTGATTTAGTTTACGAAGATTTTTCAATGCCGAGAACCTCGATCAGAGAGTAAAAAAGGCGTAAGATTCACAATGGTGTAAAATTAAAATGGGATATACCGGGCTAGGATTCGAGTTACAGGAACAAGGTCCAAACCAACCACCCAAGAATGGAATCGTCGAGCGAAAACACTTAACAACCTCCTAGAAGCATCTTTTCTTGCCACCAGACCTTTCTCCATCAATTAGGAATCTGATGCCGTCACTAAACACATTCCTTAAATTGTAGCCATTTGTTGAGTGTTTTTTTTGGTGTCTAATCCGCATATACATCACCATTGCCCTTGATTTTCTTGACATTATATCTCTTAAATTTCAACATATACACGTGTGATTTAGTTTACGAAGATTTTTCAATGCCGAGAACCTCGATCAGAGAGCAAAAAAAGGCGTAAGGTTCACAATGGTGTAAAATTAAAATGGGATATACCGGGCTAGGATTCGAGTTACAGGAACAAGGGCCAAACCAACCACCCAAGAATGGAATCGTCGAGCGAAAACACTTGACAACCTCCTAGAAGCAGCTTTTCTTCCCACCAGACTTTTCTCCATCAATTAGGAATCTGATGCCGTCACTAAACACATTCCTTAAATTGTAGTCATTTGTTGAGTGTTTTTTTTTTTTGTGTCTAATCCGCATATATATCACCATTGCCCTTGATTTTCTTGACTGTATATCTCTTAAATGTCAACATATACACGTGTGATTTAGTTTACAAAGGTTTTTCAATGCCCAGAACCTCGATCAGAGAGTAAAAAGGCGTAAGGTTCACAATGGTGTAAAATTAAAATGGGATATATCGGGCTAGCATTCGAGTTACTGGAACAAGGGCCAAACCAACCACCCAAGAATGGAATCGTCGAGCGAAAACACTTGACAACCTCCTAGAAGCAGCTTTTCTTGCCGCCAGACCTTTCTCAATCAATTAGGAATCTGATGCCGTCACTAAACACATTCCTTAAATTGTAGCCATTTGTTGAGTGTTTTTTTTTGTGTCTAATCCGCATATATATCATCATTGCCCTTGATTTTCTTGACTGTATATCTCTTAAATGTCAAGATATACACGTGTGATTTAGTTTACGAAGATATTTCAATGCCGAGAACCTCGATCAGAGAGTAAAAAAGGCGTAAGGTTCACATTGGTGTAAAATTAAAATGGGATATACCGGGCTAGGATTCGAGTTACGGGAACAAGGGCCAAAACAACAACCCAAGAATGGAATCGTCGAGCGAAAACACTTGACAACCTCCTAGAAGCAGCTTTTCTTGCCACCAGACCTTTCTCCATCAATTAGGAATCCGATGCCGTCACTAAACACATTCCTTAAATTGTAGCCATTTGTTGAGTGTTTTTTTGTGTCTAATCCGCATATATATCACCATTGCCCTTGATTTTCTTAATTGTATATCTCTTAAATGTCAACATATACACGTGTGATTTAGTTTACGAAGATTTTTCAATGCCGAGAACCTCGATCAGAGAGTAAAAAAGGCGTAAGGTTCACAATGGTGTAAAATTAAAATGGGATATACCGGGCTAGGATTCGAGTTACAGGAAAAAGAGCCAAACCAACCACCCAAGAATGGATTCGTTGAGCAAAAACACTTGACAACCTCCTAGAAGCAGCTTTTCTTGCCACCAGACCTTTCTCCATCAATTAGGAATCTGATGCCGTCACTAAACACATTCCTTAAATTGTAGCCATTTGTTGAGTGTTTTTCATTTTGGTGTCTAATAGGAATATATATCACCATTGCCCTTGATTTTCTTGACTGTATATCTCTTAAATGTCAACATATACACGTGTGATTTAGTTTACGAAGATTTTTCAATTCCCAGAACCTCGATCAAAGAGTAACAAAAGCGTAAGGTTCACAATGGTGTAAAATTAAAATGGGATATACCGGGCTAGGATTTGAGTTACAGGAACAATGGCCAAACCAACCACCCAAGCATGGAATCATCGAGCGAAAACACTTGACAACTCCTAGAAGCAGCTTTTCTTGCCACCAGACCTTTCTCCATCAATTAGGAATCTGATGCCGTCACTAAACACATTCCTTAAATTGTAGCCATTTGTTGAGTGTTTTTCATTTTGGTGTCTAATAGGAATATATATCACCATTGCCCTTGATTTTCTTGACTGTATATCTCTTAAATGTCAACATATACACGTGTGATTTAGTTTACGAAGATATTTCAATGCCGAGAACCTCGATCAGAGAGTAAAAAAGGCGTAAGGTTCACATTGGTGTAAAATTAAAATGGGATATACCGGGCTAGGATTCGAGTTACGGGAACAAGGGCCAAAACAACAACCCAAGAATGGAATCGTCGAGCGAAAACACTTGACAACCTCCTAGAAGCAGCTTTTCTTGCCACCAGACCTTTCTCCATCAATTAGGAATCCGATGCCGTCACTAAACACATTCCTTAAATTGTAGCCATTTGTTGAGTGTTTTTTTGTGTCTAATCCGCATATATATCACCATTGCCCTTGATTTTCTTAATTGTATATCTCTTAAATGTCAACATATACACGTGTGATTTAGTTTACGAAGATTTTTCAATGCCGAGAAC
The DNA here is from genome assembly GCA_030545235.1 of Helianthus tuberosus. Taxonomy (NCBI): domain Eukaryota; kingdom Viridiplantae; phylum Streptophyta; class Magnoliopsida; order Asterales; family Asteraceae; genus Helianthus; species Helianthus tuberosus. The sequence continues at coordinate 238,760 of JARYGA010052704.1, read as the reverse complement.
CTCGATCAGAGAGTAAAAAAGGCGTAAGGTTCACAATGGTGTAAAATTAAAATGGGATATACCGGGCTAGGATTCGAGTTATAGGAAAAAGAGCCAAACCAACCACCCAAGAATGGATTCGTTGAGCAAAAACACTTGACAACCTCCTAGAAGCAGCTTTTCTTGCCACCAGACCTTTCTCCATCAATTCGGAATCTGACGTCGTCCCTAAACACATTCCTTAAATTGTAACCATTTGTTGAGTGTTTTTTTAGTGTCTAATCCGCATATATATCACCATTGCCCTTGATTTTCTTGACTGTGTATCTCTTAAATGTCAGCATATACACGTGTGATTTAGTTTACGAAGATTTTTCAATGCCGAGAACCTCGATCAGAGAGTAAAAAAGGTGTAAGGTTCACAATGGTGTAAAATTAAAATGGGATATACCGCGCTAGGATTCGAGTTACAGGAACAAGGGCCAAACCAACCACCAAAGAATGGAATCGTCGAGCGAAAACACTTGACAACTCCTAGAAGCATCTTTTCTTTTCACCAGACCTTTCTCCATCAATTAGGAATCTGATGTCGTCACTAAACACATTCCTTAATTTGTAGCCATTTGTTGAGTGTTTTTCATTTTGGTGTCTAATCCGCATATATATCACCATTGCCGTTGATTATCTTAACTGTATATCTCTTAAATGTCAACATATACACGTGTGATTTAGTTTACGAAGATTTTTCAATGCCGAGAACCTCGACCAGAGAGTAAAAAAGGCGTAAGGTTCACAATGGTGTAAAATTAAAATGGGATATACCGGGCTAGGATTTGAGTTACAGGAACAATGGCCAAACCAACCACCCAAGCATGGAATCATCGAGCGAAAACACTTGACAACCTCCTAGAAGCAGCTTTGCTTGCCTCCAGACCTTTCTCCATCAATTCGGAATCTGACGTCGTCCCTAAACACATTCCTTAAATTGTAACCATTTGTTGAGTGTTTTTTTTAGTGTCTAATCCGCATATATATCACCATTGCCCTTGATTTTCTTGACTGTGTATCTCTTAAATGTCAGCATATACACGTGTGATTTAGTTTACGAAGATTTTTCAATGCCGAGAACCTCGATCAGAGAGTAAAAAAGGTGTAAGGTTCACAATGGTGTAAAATTAAAATGGGATATACCGCGCTAGGATTCGAGTTACAGGAACAAGGGCCAAACCAACCACCCAAGAATGGAATCGTCGAGCGAAAACACTTGACAACTCCTAGAAGCAGCTTTTCTTTCCACCAGACCTTTCTCCATCAATTAGGAATCTGATGCCGTCACTAAACACATTCCTTAAATTGTAGCCATTTGTTGAGTGTTTTTCATTTTGGTGTCTAATCCGCATATATATCACCATTGCCCTTGATTTTCTTAACTGTATATCTCTTAAATGTCAACATATACACGTGTGATTTAGTTTACGAAGATTTTTCAATGCCGAGAACCTCGATCAGAGAGTAAAAAAGGCGTAAGGTTCACAATGGTGTAAAATTAAAATGGGATATACCGGGCTAGGATTCAAGTTACAGAAACAATGGCCAAACCAACCACCCAAGAATGGAATCATCGAGCGAAAACACTTTACAACCTCCTAGAAGCAGCTTTTCTTGCCACCAGACCTTTCTCCATCAATTCGGAATCTGACGTCGTCCCTAAACACATTCCTTAAATTGTAACCATTTGTTGAGTGTTTTTTTAGTGTCTAATCCGCATATATATCACCATTGCCCTTGATTTTCTTGACTGTATATCTCTTAAATGTCAGCATATACACGTGTGATTTAGTTTACGAAGATTTTTCAATGCCGAGAACCTCGATCAGAGAGTAAAAAAGGTGTAAGGTTCACAATGGTGTAAAATTAAAATGGGATATACCGCGCTAGGATTCGAGTTACAGGAACAAGGGCCAAACCAACCACCCAAGAATGGAATCGTCGAGCGAAAACACTTGACAACTCCTAGAAGCAGCTTTTCTTTCCACCAGACCTTTCTCCTTCAATTAGGAATCTGATGCCGTCACTAAACACATTCCTTAAATTGTAGCCATTTGTTGAGTGTTTTTCATTTTGGTGTCTAATCCGCATATATATCACCATTGCCCTTGATTTTCTTAACTGTATATCTCTTAAATGTCAACATATACACGTGTGATTTAGTTTACGAAGATTTTTCAATGCCGAGAACCTCGATCAGAGAGTAAAAAAGGCGTAAGGTTCACAATGGTGTAAAATTAAAATGGGATATACCGGGCTAGGATTCAAGTTACAGGAACAATGGCCAAACCAACCACCCAAGAATGGAATCATCGAGCGAAAACACTTTACAACCTCCTAGAAGCAGCTTTTCTTGCCACCAGACCTTTCTCCATCAATTCGGAATCTGACGTCGTCCCTAAACACATTCCTTAAATTGTAACCATTTGTTGAGTGTTTTTTTAGTGTCTAATCCGCATATATATCACCATTGCCCTTGATTTTCTTGACTGTATATCTCTTAAATGTCAGCATATACACGTGTGATTTAGTTTACGAAGATTTTTCAATGCCGAGAACCTCGATCAGAGAGTAAAAAAGGCGTAAGGTTCACAATGGTGTAAAATTAAAATGGGATATACCGCGCTAGGATTCGAGTTACAGGAACAAGGGCCAAACCAACCACCCAAGAATGAAATCGTCGAGCGAAAACACTTGACAACCTCCTAAAAGCAGCTTTTCTTACCACCAGACCTTTCTCCATCAATTAGAAATCTGATGCCGTCACTAAACACATTCCTTAAATTGTAGCCATTTGTTGAGTGTTTTTCATTTTGGTGTCTAATAGGAATATATATCACCATTGCCCTTGATTTTCTTGACTGTATATCTCTTAAATGTCAACATATACACGTGTGCTTTAGTTTACGAAGATTTTTCAATGCCGAGAACCTCGATCAGAGAGTGAAAAAGGCGTAAGGTTCACAATGGTGTAAAATTAAAATGGGGTATACCGGGCTAGGATTCGGGTAACAGGAACAAGGCCCAAACCAACCACCGAAGAATGGAATCATCGAGCGAAAACACTTGACAACCTCCTAGATGCAGCTTTTCTTGCTACCAGACCTTTCTCCATCAATTAGGAATCTGATGCCGTCACAAAACACATTCGTTAAATTGTAGCCATTTGTTGAGTGTTTTTTTTGGTGTCTAATCCGCATAAATATCACCATTGCCCTTGATTTTCTTGACTGTATATCTCTTAAATGTCAACATATACACGTGTGATTTAGTTTACGAAGATTTTTCACTGCCGAGAACCTTTATCAGAGAGAAAAAAGGCGTAAGATTCACAATGGTGTAAAATTAAAATGGGATATACCGGGCTTGGATTCGAGTTACAGGAACAAGGGCCAAACCAACCACCCAAGAATGGAATCGTCGAGCGAAAACACTTGACAACCTCCTAGAAGCAGCTTTTCTTGCCACCAGACATTTCTCCATCAATTAGGAATATGATACCGTCACTACACACAATCCTTAAATTGTAGCCATTTGTTGAGTGTTTTTTTTTTGTGTCTAATCCGCATATATATCACCATTGCCCTTGATTTTCTTGACTGTATATCTCTTAAATGTCAACATATACACGTGTGATTTAGTTTACGAAGATTTTTCAATGTCAAGAACCTCGATCAGAGAGTAAAAAAGGCATAAGGTTCACAATGGTGTAAAATTAAAATGGGATATACCGGGCTAGGATTCGAGTTACAGGAACAAGGGCCAAACCAACCACCCAAGAATGGAATCGTCGAGCGAAAATACTTGACAACCTCCTACAAGCAGCTTTTCTTCCCACCAGACCTTTCTCCATCAATTAGGAATCTGATGCTGTCACTAAACACATTCCTTAAATTGTAGTCATTTGTTGAGTGTTTTTTTTTGTGTCTAATCCGCATATATATCACCATTGCCCTTGATTTTCTTGACTGTATATCTCTTAAATGTCAACATAAACACGTGAGATTTAGTTTACAAAGGTTTTTCAATGCCCAGAACCTCGATCAGAGAGTAAAAAGGCGTAAGGTTAACAATGGTGTAAAATTAAAATGGGATATACCGGGCAAGCATTCGAGTTACTTGAACAAGGGCCAAACCAACCACCCAAGAATGGAATCGTCGAGCGAAAACACTTGACAACCTCCTAGAAGCAGCTTTTCTTGCCACCAGAACTTTCTCAATCAATTAGGAATCTGATGCCGTCACTAAACACATTCCTTAAATTGTAGCCATTTGTTGAGTGTTTTTTTTGTGTCTAATCCGCATTCATATATTACCATTAACCTTGATTTTCTTGACTGTATATCTCTTAAATGTCAACATATACACGTGTGATTTAGTTGACGAAGATTTTTCAATGCCGAGAACCTCGATCAGAGGGTAAAAAAAACGTAAGGTTCACAATGGTGTAAAATTAAAATGAAATATATTGGGCTAGAATTCGAGTTACAGGAATAAGGGCCAAACCAACCACCCGAGAATGGAATAGCCGAGCGAAAACACTTGACTACCACCTATAAGCAGCTTTTCTTGCCACCAAACCTTTCTCCATCATTTACGAATCTGATGCCGTCACTAAACACATTCCTTAAATTGTAGCCATTTGTTGAGTGTTATTTTTTTTTGTGTCTAATACGCATATATATCATCATTGCCCTTGATTTTCTTGACTGTATATCTCTTAAATGTCAACATATACACGTGTGATTTAGTTTACGAAGATTTTTCAATGCCGAGAACCTCGATCAGAGAGTAAAAAATGCGTTAGGTTCACAATGGTGTAAAATTAAAATGGGATATATCAGGCTAGGATTCGAGTTACAGGAACAAGGGCCAAACCAACCACCTAAGAATGGAATCGCCGAGCGAAAACACTTGACAACCTCCTAGAAGCTGCTTTTCTTTCCACCAGACATTTCTCCATCAATTCGGAATTTGATGCCGTCACTAAACACATTCCTTAAATTGTAGCCATTTGTTGAGTGTTTTTTTTTTTTGTGTCTAATCCGCATATATATCACCATTGCCCTTTATTTCTTAACTGTATATCTCTTAATTGTCAACATATACACGTGTGATTTAGTTTACGAAGATTTTTCAATGCCGAGAACCTCTATCAGAGAGTAAAAAAGGCGTAAGGTTCACAACGGTGTAAAATTAAAATGGGATATACCGGGCTAGGATTCAAGTTACAGGAACAATGGCCAAACCAACCACCCAAGCATGGAATCATCGAGCGAAAACACTTAACAACCTCCTAGAAGCAGCTTTTCTTGCCACCAGACCTTTCTCCATCAATTCGGAATCTGACGTCGTCCCTAAACACATTCCTTAAATTGTAACCATTTGTTGAGTGTTTTTTTAGTGTCTAATCCGCATATATATCACCATTGCCCATGATTTTCTTGACTGTATATCTCTTAAATGTCAGCATATACACGTGTGATTTAGTTTACGAAGATTTTTCAATGCCGAGAATCTCGATCAGAGAGTAAAAAAGGCGTAAGGTTCACAATGGTGTAAAATTAAAATGGGATATACCGCGCTAGGATTCGAGTTACAGGAACAAGGGCCAAACCAACCACCCAAGAATGGAATCGTCGAGCGAAAACACTTGACAACCTCCTAGAAGCAGCTTTTCTTACCACCAGACCTTTCTCCATCAATTAGAAATCTGATGCCGTCACTAAACACATTCCTTAAATTGTAGCCATTTGTTGAGTGTTTTTCATTTTGGTGTCTAATAGGAATATATATCACCATTGCCCTTGATTTTCTTGAGTGTATATCTCTTAAATGTCAACATATACACGTGTGCTTTAGTTTACGAAGATTTTTCAATGCCGAGAACCTCGATCAGAGAGTGAAAAAGGCGTAAGGTTCACAATGGTGTAAAATTAAAATGGGGTATACCGGGCTAGGATTCGGGTAACAGGAACAAGGCCCAAACCAACCACCGAAGAATGGAATCGTCGAGCGAAAACACTTGAAAACCTCCTAGATGCAGCTTTTCTTGCCACCAGACCTTTCTCCATCAATTAGGAATCTGATGCCGTCACAAAACACATTCGTTAAATTGTAGCCATTTGTTGAGTGTTTTTTTTGGTGTCTAATCCGCATAAATATCACCATTGCCCTTGATTTTCTTGACTGTATATCTCTTAAATGTCAACATATACACGTGTGATTTAGTTTATGAAGATTTTTCAATGCCGAGAACCTTTATCAGAGAGTAAAAAAGGCGTAAGATTCACAATGGTGTAAAATTAAAATGGGATATACCGGGCTAGGATTCGAGTTACAGGAACAAGGGCCAAACCAACCACCCAAGAATGGAATCGTCGAGCGAAAACACTAGAAAACCTCCTAGAAGCAGCTTTTCTTGCCACCAGACCTTTCTCCATCAATTAGGAATATGATACCGTCAATAAACACAATCCTTAAATTGTAGCCATTTGTTGAGTGTTTTTTTTGGTGTCTAATCCGCATATATATCACCATTGCCCTTGATTTTCTTGACTGTATATATCTTAAATGTCAACATATACACGTGTGATTTAGTTTACGAAGATTTTTCAATGTCGAGAACCTCGATCAGAGAGTAAAAAAGGCATAAGGTTCACAATGGTGTAAAATTAAAATGGGATATACCGGGCTAGGATTCGAGTTACAGGAACAAGGGCCAAACCAACCACCCAAGAATGGAATCGTCGAGCGAAAACACTTGACAACCTCCTACAAGTAGCTTTTCTTCCCACCAGACCTTTCTCCATCAATTAGGAATCTGATGCTGTCACTAAACACATTCCTTAAATTGTAGTCATTTGTTGAGTGTTTTTTTTTTGTGTCTAATCCGCATATATATCACCATTGCCCTTGATTTTCTTGACTGTATATCTCTTAAATGTCAACATATACACGTGAGATTTAGTTTACAAAGTTTTTTCAATGCCCAGAATCTCGATCAGAGAGTAAAAAGGCGTAAGGTTAACAATGGTGTAAAATTAAAATGGGATATACCGGGCAAGCATTCGAGTTACTTGAACAAGGGCCAAACCAACCACCCAAGAATGGAATCGTCGAGCGAAAACACTTGACAACCTCCTAGAAGCAGCTTTTCTTGCCACCAGAACTTTCTCAATCAATTAGGAATCTGATGCCGTCACTAAACACATTCCTTAAATTGTAGCCATTTGTTGAGTGTTTTTTTTGTGTCTAATCCGCATTCATATATCACCATTAACCTTGATTTTCTTGACTGTATATCTCTTAAATGTCAACATATACACGTGTGATTTAGTTGACGAAGATTTTTCAATGCCGAGAACCTCGATCAGAGGGTAAAAAAACGTAAGGTTCACAATGGTGTAAAATTAAAATGAAATATATTGGGCTAGAATTCGAGTTACAGGAATAAGGGCCAAACCAACCACCCGAGAATGGAATCGCCGAGCGAAAACACTTGACTACCACCTATAAGCAGCTTTTCTTGCCACCAAACCTTTCTCCATCATTTACGAATCTGATGCCGTCACTAAACACATTCCTTAAATTGTAGCCATTTGTTGAGTGTTATTTTTTTTTGTGTCTAATACGCATATATATCATCATTGCCCTTGATTTTCTTGACTGTATATCTCTTAAATGTCAACATATACACGTGTGATTTAGTTTACGAAGATTTTTCAATGCCGAGAACCTCGATCAGAGAGTAAAAAAGGCGTAAGGTTCACAATGGTGTAAAATTAAAATGGGATATATCAGGCTAGGATTCGAGTTACAGGAACAAGGGCCAAACCAACCACCTAAGAATGGAATCGCCGAGCGAAAACACTTGACAACCTCCTAGAAGCTGCTTTTCTTTCCACCAGACATTTCTCCATCAATTCGGAATTTGATGCCGTCACTAAACACATTCCTTAAATTGTAGCCATTTGTTGAGTGTTTTTTTTTTGTGTCTAATCCGCATATATATCACCATTGCCCTTGATTTCTTAACTGTATATCTCTTAATTGTCAACATATACACGTGTGATTTAGTTTACGAAGATTTTTCAATGCCGAGAACCTCTATCAGAGAGTAAAAAAGGCGTAAGGTTCACAACGGTGTAAAATTAAAATGGGATATACCGGGCTAGGATTCAAGTTACAGGAACAATGGCCAAACCAACCACCCAAGCATGGAATCATCGAGCGAAAACACTTAACAACCTCCTAGAAGCAGCTTTTCTTGCCACCAGACCTTTCTCCATCAATTCGGAATCTGACGTCGTCCCTAAACACATTCCTTAAATTGTAACCATTTGTTGAGTGTTTTTTTAGTGTCTAATCCGCATATATATCACCATTGCCCATGATTTTCTTGACTGTATATCTCTTAAATGTCAGCATATACACGTGTGATTTAGTTTACGAAGATTTTTCAATGCCGAGAATCTCGATCAGAGAGTAAAAAAGGCGTAAGGTTCACAAAGGTGTAAAATTAAAATGGGATATACCGCGCTAGGATTCGAGTTACAGGAACAAGGGCCAAACCAACCACCCAAGAATGGAATCGTCGAGCGAAAACACTTGACAACCTCCTAGAAGCAGCTTTTCTTACTACCAGACCTTTCTCCATCAATTAGAAATCTGATGCCGTCACTAAACACATTCCTTAAATTGTAGCCATTTGTTGAGTGTTTTTCATTTTGGTGTCTAATAGGAATATATATCACCATTGCCCTTGATTTTCTTGAGTGTATATCTCTTAAATGTCAACATATACACGTGTGCTTTAGTTTACGAAGATTTTTCAATGCCGAGAACCTCGATCAGAGAGTGAAAAAGGCGTAAGGTTCACAATGGTGTAAAATTAAAATGGGGTATACCGGGCTAGGATTCGGGTAACAGGAACAAGGCCCAAACCAACCACCGAAGAATGGAATCGTCGAGCGAAAACACTTGAAAACCTCCTAGATGCAGCTTTTCTTGCCACCAGACCTTTCTCCATCAATTAGGAATCTGATGCCGTCACAAAACACATTCGTTAAATTGTAGCCATTTGTTGAGTGTTTTTTTTGGTGTCTAATCCGCATAAATATCACCATTGCCCTTGATTTTCTTGACTGTATATCTCTTAAATGTCAACATATACACGTGTGATTTAGTTTATGAAGATTTTTCAATGCCGAGAACCTTTATCAGAGAGTAAAAAAGGCGTAAGATTCACAATGGTGTAAAATTAAAATGGGATATACCGGGCTAGGATTCGAGTTACAGGAACAAGGGCCAAACCAACCACCCAAGAACGGAATCGTCGAGCGAAAACACTTGACAACCTCCTAGAAGCAGCTTTTCTTGCCACCAGACCTTTCTCCATCAATTAGGAATATGATACCGTCACTAAACACAATCCTTAAATTGTAGCCATTTGTTGAGTGTTTTTTTTTTGGTGTCTAATCCGCATATATATCACCATTGCCCTTGATTTTCTTGACTGTATATATCTTAAATGTCAACATATACACGTGTGATTTAGTTTACGAAGATTTTTCAATGTCGAGAACCTCGATCAGAGAGTAAAAAAGGCATAAGGTTCACAATGGTGTAAAATTAAAATGGGATATACCGGGCTAGGATTCGAGTTACAGGAACAAGGGCCAAACCAACCACCCAAGAATGGAATCGTCGAGCGAAAACACTTGACAACCTCCTACAAGTAGCTTTTCTTCCCACCAGACCTTTCTCCATCAATTAGGAATCTGATGCTGTCACTAAACACATTCCTTAAATTGTAGTCATTTGTTGAGTGTTTTTTTTGGTGTCTAATCCGCATATATATCACCATTGCCCTTGATTTTCTTGACTGTATATCTCTTAAATGTCAACATATACACGTGTGATTTAGTTTACGAAGATTTTTCAATGCCGAGAACCTCGATCAGAGAGTAAAAAAGGCGTAAGGTTCACAATGGTGTAAAATTAAAATGGGATATATCAGGCTAGGATTCGAGTTACAGGAACAAGGGCCAAACCAACCACCTAAGAATGGAATCGCCGAGCGAAAACACTTGACAACCTCCTAGAAGCTGCTTTTCTTTCCACCAGACATTTCTCCATCAATTCGGAATTTGATGCCGTCACTAAACACATTCCTTAAATTGTAGCCATTTGTTGTGTGTTTTTTTTTGTGTCTAATCCGCATATATATCACCATTGCCCTTGATTTCTTAACTGTATATCTCTTAATTGTCAACATATACACGTGTGATTTAGTTTACGAAGATTTTTCAATGCCGAGAACCTCTATCAGAGAGTAAAAAAGGCGTAAGGTTCACAACGGTGTAAAATTAAAATGGGATATACCGGGCTAGGATTCAAGTTACAGGAACAATGGCCAAACCAACCACCCAAGCATGGAATCATCGAGCGAAAACACTTAACAACCTCCTAGAAGCAGCTTTTCTTGCCACCAGACCTTTCTCCATCAATTCGGAATCTGACGTCGTCCCTAAACACATTCCTTAAATTGTAACCATTTGTTGAGTGTTTTTTTAGTGTCTAATCCGCATATATATCACCATTGCCCATGATTTTCTTGACTGTATATCTCTTAAATGTCAGCATATACACGTGTGATTTAGTTTACGAAGATTTTTCAATGCCGAGAATCTCGATCAGAGAGTAAAAAAGGCGTAAGGTTCACAATGGTGTAAAATTAAAATGGGATATACCGCGCTAGGATTCGAGTTACAGGAACAAGGGCCAAACCAACCACCCAAGAATGGAATCGTCGAGCGAAAACACTTGACAACCTCCTAGAAGCAGCTTTTCTTACCACCAGACCTTTCTCCATCAATTAGAAATCTGATGCCGTCACTAAACACATTCCTTAAATTGTAGCCATTTGTTGAGTGTTTTTCATTTTGGTGTCTAATAGGAATATATATCACCATTGCCCTTGATTTTCTTGAGTGTATATCTCTTAAATGTCAACATATACACGTGTGCTTTAGTTTACGAAGATTTTTCAATGCCGAGAACCTCGATCAGAGAGTGAAAAAGGCGTAAGGTTCACAATGGTGTAAAATTAAAATGGGGTATACCGGGCTAGGATTCGGGTAACAGGAACAAGGCCCAAACCAACCACCGAAGAATGGAATCGTCGAGCGAAAACACTTGAAAACCTCCTAGATGCAGCTTTTCTTGCCACCAGACCTTTCTCCATCAATTAGGAATCTGATGCCGTCACAAAACACATTCGTTAAATTGTAGCCATTTGTTGAGTGTTTTTTTTGGTGTCTAATCCGCATAAATATCACCATTGCCCTTGATTTTCTTGACTGTATATCTCTTAAATGTCAACATATACACGTGTGATTTAGTTTATGAAGATTTTTCAATGCCGAGAACCTTTATCAGAGAGTAAAAAAGGCGTAAGATTCACAATGGTGTAAAATTAAAATGGGATATACCGGGCTAGGATTCGAGTTACAGGAACAAGGGCCAAACCAACCACCCAAGAATGGAATCGTCGAGCGAAAACACTTGACAACCTCCTAGAAGCAGCTTTTCTTGCCACCAGACCTTTCTCCATCAATTAGGAATATGATACCGTCACTAAACACAATCCTTAAATTGTAGCCATTTGTTGAGTGTTTTTTTTTGTGTCTAATCCGCATATATATCACCATTGCCCTTGATTTTCTTGACTGTATATATCTTAAATGTCAACATATACACGTGTGATTTAGTTTACGAAGATTTTTCAATGTCGAGAACCTCGATCAGAGAGTAAAAAAGGCATAAGGTTCACAATGGTGTAAAATTAAAATGGGATATACCGGGCTAGGATTCGAGTTACAGGAACAAGGGCCAAACCAACCACCCAAGAATGGAATCGTCGAGCGAAAACACTTGACAACCTCCTACAAGTAGCTTTTCTTCCCACCAGACCTTTCTCCATCAATTAGGAATCTGATGCTGTCACTAAACACATTCCTTAAATTGTAGTCATTTGTTGAGTGTTTTTTTTTGTGTCTAATCCGCATATATATCACCATTGCCCTTGATTTTCTTGACTGTATATCTCTTAAATGTCAACATATACACGTGAGATTTAGTTTACAAAGTTTTTTCAATTCCCAGAACCTCGATCAGAGAGTAAAAAGCAGCTTATACACGTGAGATTTTCTTGACGGCATCAAATTCCGAATTGATGGAGAAATGTCTGGTGGAAAGAAAAGCAGCTTCTAGGAGGTTGTCAAGTGTTTTCGCTCGGTGACGAGTGGTCCGTAGGACAACTCTTAAAATGTCTAAATATACATACATTCCATGCTTAATTTGGTTTATTGCTTGAACTTAGTAACTACGAGTGTTTGTGTGTTTTACAGGTAAATCGTTTAATTCGGTTAAATTGGAACACGTAGGCTACGGTTGGAAATTAAATGGCAATGTGACTTTGTGATTCAAGGAATTCAAAGGAATAAAGGATGAGAAACATTAAGGTTAAGGGATCTTTCGGTCATTATTGGATGTGTGAGCTTTATGAAAGGTTAGAGTCGAGGGGCCTTTGGTGTCATTAATTGGAAGTTGAGTGTAGCGGCAACATCAAAAAAAAAATAAGACCATGCGGCAGACTTCTTGAGGGGCGATATTGATGTGCTTATTTGGTGGGGGATCTTGGACTTGGTGAGAGATATCAACATCACAAATAATCATCATCAAAGAAAAAAAAACATAATCATCACATATCATCAGTTTGGCGGTTGAGAACATGGGCTTGGCTGACTTTGGAGTTGCAACATCAATTGGGCCGAATTAGTTGTGCACATGATTGGATTTAGTGGGCGGCACATATTATCACATGAAGGGTGCACGTGAACATTAGTTTGGATGATTTCTTTGGCAGCCATCATTGAGGAAACAAAAGACATCATCACCACATTGTAATTGGGCTGACATCTGTTGATCATCACATGAAGAGATTTTCAACATCACATGGGACTTTCACTTGATGGCACAAAACAATATATACACGCATACATTAAGAAGTCACGTGGACTTGGCAGACATTGAAAGTGGCAACATCTAGGGCCTCTTGGACTTTTTGTCAAACATTAGAGATGGGCTGCACGTGGACTTTCTTCATTGGGCCGCATATGGAATTGGCGGCACACGTGACATTGGAAGCAAAGAAGAACTATCAGCTTTACGGTGGACCTGAATCTCACATGTGGCTGCCGTAACACAGATAAATCGCACCGTAACAACATCAAGTCCACCGTAACTTACGGTGGAGCCGTAAGTTACGGTGGTGGCTGCGAGAGAACATGTAACCGCTCATTAAAACAGTTTTTATTGTGTCTTTTCAGGGGGATCTCATCATTGGACGGTTTTGGAGGAGTAGAGGGGCGATTTTTGGCTCTCCTCTTGTGTTCTTGAGTGGTCAAAACATGAATACTTTGTTTTTGATTCCAATAAACAAAGGTTTGATTGTGATGATGATTCACCACACTATGAGCGGCTAGGTTTGCTTGGTGATCATCCCGAATGTAAGGTTTACTTGTGACAAGTATGTTTTGTTCTTGAATTTCTGGAATATTAAACTGTGCATGTGTTGTTAGTTTATTATGGTGCTTGATTGGGTGTTTGTAAATTGTTGATGTATGTTTGATCATAGTTCTAAACCATACGTTCTTGGTGCCGTTGGCAATCGAGATATCATGGGAGGGATTAGGGTTGGATATATGTTAATTGGTCATCGGGTAACAACCTCGCGTTCTAGGAATCCGAGTACTTAGTTCCCTTTCATCACAAATAATTGATCTTGCATGAGCTATGTCTATGTAGTTCTTTCCAGTTGAACATAAACCTTGATTGTCACTTAAAACCTGAAACTCGGGATGATTACTACCCTCTTATCCTGTTACAAAACTTACTTTTGATTTGTATTCTAATTTAGTAACTCTAGATAATTAAAACCATTCAACCCAACATTGAAATTTAAATTTCTTGCAATTTAGATTAATCTAGTTAGTTAGACATACATTGAGATAACACATATTCCACAAACTCCCTGTGTTCGATACCCACTTACCGCTATCTATATAGTTGTTTTTGGGATTAAATTTGCGTGACCCACGACAAGCACGTCAAATTTTGGCGCCGCTGCCGGGGAGTAGTGCGCAACGTGTGTTATCTTGTGTATTAGTTTGAAAAAAAAATTTAAAAAAAAAAATTAAAAAAAAAAACCAAAAAGATTTCTTTTATGTTCATGATTTACACTTGGTAGTTGAGTTGTGTTGTGCAGGATGACAGGGCGTTACATAAATTTCAGCTTATTTACGTGTAGATTGTGCGGGGGTCCACGACATCCATGTATTGGTTGCCACGAGGCTCACTACAGGAGGGCACATGGAAAACCGGTGTCTTATGTTTCACAGCTTCCACCTCCATCATACGTTGACGATTATGAATCAGAAATGGAGGATGACTATTATTCATATGGATACGATCGGGACGAGGAAGTTTATTATGAGGCAAGGATGGATAGTCTATGTTTTTGTTGCGGTCGCGATCACACTTATGATTATGATGTGTGCCCGGTGTATTCGGAAAACCCAAAGTATTGGAATAAAAAGATGATGGAAGCACGCATCTATAGACCGTATCAGGGATATCGACAATATCATCCCGAAGAATATTCTGAGCCCGAGGGTGTTTATGTTTATGAGATCGAGGAGGAAAAAGAGCTTGCTGTATTGGAAGTAACTTTGTCCAAACTCGAGCGATATTTAGCAACACCCAACCTGTCCGATGAAGACCGAATCAACTGCTTAGTCTCTAAGTGTCATACTTTAAAATTGAAGATAGAGATAGAAGAACGCCTCTCACCATTACCTGATGATATTAGAGATTATTCTCACATGAAGGAGGAGGTTGTGGAGGATAATACCACACCAATGAGTCCTTTATCTGATGAAGAGTCACTTGTAGATCAGATGATGTGTGCAGATTATGAGGTAGAGCAGGCTGATGGGATGGATATGTGTACCGAACCTCTTCCCATATCAATGATTCAAATTAACAAGTGTGGGGAAGAGGGTTCGAGAAACAAGATGAGAAGGGTGAAACTACCAGACATTAAGGTATATGTCATGAAGTGGACTAGCAAAGCCCGCAGGAGCAGCTTTAACATGCCAAATAGACTGACAAATCTATGGAGATGGCATGTAAATTTCCGGGCATTTGTTGGAAATGCTGCGGGTAAGTGTGCATTAAGACCACCATAACGCATATCAGGTATGGTCTGGCTGAAGACCTTTAAACTTAGCGCTCTCGGGAGGCAGCCCGAGGATGTAGAGTATTGTATTGTATTTGTGGTTTGTTTTGCTTTGTTTGGTTTTGTTTTGGTGTTGTGTTTGTGTGTTGGCAGGTTATTACGTTTCAACCCTCGCGGATGCAATGATTCAAGTGTGGGGATGTTTGGCAACATCCCTGTTGAGATATCGGCGAATCTAAGAGATGTTTTTGAACCGGTTTGATCACCGCAGCTGCATCACTACCAACACTGCTGATTTACTAATCAGGTCGTGTCTTGTTCTCATCTTGTGCACCTTTGTATATATTCTTGTTTCAGTTTTTGGTTGGGCGGTTGGGTGGTGTTTTGATGTGTTTAGTTTATGGGTTGTGAAGGAATTGGTGGTGTTTTTAATAATTAAAAAAAAAAGAAATTTGGGGTTTGAGAATTTAAGCAAAGGTTGATGTTGTGGGTTAAAGCGATCATTCCCTCAAAGCCAAACATTGGGACAATGTATCCCAAGTGTGGGGATGGGGGAAATTTTTGGGAGTTTTAAAAAATTTTGTAAATCCGAGCGAAAATTGTTAAAATTTGAAAACTTGATATTATACCATTTGACACACCGACACCCATTCCTAGTCTTTTCTTTGTGTTATTATACCATTTGGCCCTTGTTCCTGTAACTCGAATCCTAGCCCGATATATCCCATTTTAATTTTACACCATTTTGAACCTTATGCCTTTTTTACTCTCTGATCGATGTTCTCGGCATTGAAAAATCTTCGTAAACTAAATCACACGTGTATATGTTGACATTTAAGAGATATACAGTCAAGAAAATCAAGGACAATGGTGATACATATTCGGATTAGACACAAAAAAAAAACACTCAACAAATGGCTACAATTTAAGGAATGTGTTTATTGACGGTAACAGATTCCTAATTGATGGAGAAATGTCTGGTGGCAAGAAAAGCTGCTTCTAGGAGGTTGTCAAGTGTTTTCGCCTGACAATTCCATTCTTGGGTGGTTGGTTTGGCCCTTGTTCCTATAACCCGAATCCTAGCCCGGTATATCCCATTTTAATTTTACACCATTGTGAACCTTAGGCGTTTTTTTACAATCTGATCGAGGTTCTCGGCATTGAAAAATCTTCATAAACTAAATTACACGTGTATATGTTGACATTTAAGAGATATACAGTCAAGAAAATCAAGGGTAATGGTGATATATGCGCGTTAGACACCAAAAAAAACACTCAACAAATTGCTACAATTTAAGGAATGTGTTTAGTGACGGCATCAGATTCATAATTGATGGAGAAAGGTCTGGTGGCAAGAAAAGCTGCTTCTAGGAGGTTGTCAAGTGTTTCCGCCCGACGATTCCATTCTTATGTGGTTGGTTTGGCCCTTATTCCCGTAACTCGAATTCTAGCCCGGTATATCCTATTTTAATTTTAGACCATTGTGAACCTTACGCCTTTTTTACTCTCTGATCGAGGTTCTCGGCATTGAAAAATCTTCGTAAACTAAATCACAAGTGTATTTGTTGACATTTAAGAGATATACAATCTAAAAAACCAAGGGCAATGGTGATATATATGCGGATTAGACACAAAAAAAAAACACTCAACAAATGGCTACAATTTAAGGAATGTGTTTAGTGATGGCATCAGATTCCTAATTGGCGGGGGAAGGTCCGGTGGCAAGAAAAGCTGCTTCTAGGAGGTTGTCAAGTGTTTTCGCTCGACGATTCCATTCTTGGGTGATTGGTTTTGCCCTTGTTCCTGTAACTCGAATCCTAGCCCGACATATCCCATTTTAATTTTACACCATTGTGAACCTTGCGCCTTTTTTACTCTATGATCATGGTTCTCGGTATTGAAAAATCTTCGTAAACTAAATCACACGTGTATATGTTGATATTAAAGAGATGTACAATCAAGAAAATCAAGGGCAATGGTGATATATATGCGGATTAGACACAAAAAAAACACTCAACAAATGGCTACAATTAAAGGAATGTGTTTAGTGACGGCATCAGATTCCTAATCGATGGAGAAAGATCTGGTGGCAAGAAAAGCTGCTTCTAGAAGGTTGTCAAGTGTTTTCGCTCGACGATTCCATTCTTGGGTGGTTGGTTTGGCCCCTGTTCCTGTAACTCGAATCCTAGCCCGGTATATCCCATTTTAATTTTACACCATTGTGAACCTTACGCCTTTTTTACACTCTGATCGAGGTTCTCGGCATTGAAAAATCTTCGTAAACTAAATCACACGTGTATATGTTAACATTTAAGAGATATACAGTCAAGAAAATCAAGGGCAATGGTGATATATATGCGGATTAGACACAAAAAAAAAACACTCAACAAATGGCTACAATTTAAGGAATGTGTTTAGTGACGGCATAAGATTCCTAATTGATGGAGAAAGGTCTGGTGGGAAGAAAAGCTGCTTCTAGGAGGTTGGCAAGTGTTTTCGCTCGACGATTCCATTCTTGGGTGGTTGGTTTGGCCCTTGTTCCTGTAACTCGAATCCTAGCCCGGTATATCCCATTTTAATTTTACACCATTGTGAACCTTATGCCTTTTTTACTCTCTGATCGAGGTTCTCGACATTGAAAAATCTTCGTAAACTAAATCACACGTGTATATGTTGACATTTAAGAGATATATAGTCAAGAAAATCAAGGGCAATGGTGATATATATGCGGATTAGACACCAAAAAAAAAACACTCAACAAATGGCTACAATTTAAGGATTGTGTTTAGTGACGGTATCAGATTCCTAATTGATGGAGAAATGTCTGGAGGCAAGAAAAGCTGCTTCTAGGAGGTTGTCAAGTGTTTTCGCTTGACGATTCATTCTTGGGTGGTTGGTTTGGCCCTTGTTTCTATAACCCGAATCCTAGCCTGGTATATCCCATTTAATTTAACACCATTGTGAACCTTACGCCGTTTTTACACTCTGATCGAGGTTCGCGGCATTGAAAAATCTTCGTAAACTAAATCACACGTGTATATGTTGACAATTAAGAGATATACAGTCAAGAAATCAAGGGTAATGGTGATATATATGCGGATTAGACACAAAAAAAAAACACTCAACAAATGGCTACAATTTAAGGAATGTGTTTAGTGACGGCATCAAATTCCGAATTGATGGAGAAATGTCTGGTGGAAAGAAAAGCAGCTTCTAGGAGGTTGTCAAGTGTTTTCGCTCGGTGACGAGTGGTCCGTAGGACAACTCTTAAAATGTCTAAATATACATACATTCCATGCTTAATTTGGTTTATTGCTTGAACTTAGTAACTACGAGTGTTTGTGTGTTTTACAGGTAAATCGTTTAATTCGGTTAAATTGGAACACGTAGGCTACGGTTGGAAATTAAATGGCAATGTGACTTTGTGATTCAAGGAATTCAAAGGAATAAAGGATGAGAAACATTAAGGTTAAGGGATCTTTCGGTCATTATTGGATGTGTGAGCTTTATGAAAGGTTAGAGTCGAGGGGCCTTTGGTGTCATTAATTGGAAGTTGAGTGTAGCGGCAACATCAAAAAAAAAAAAAAGAAAAAAAAATAATAAGACCATGCGGCAGACTTCTTGAGGGGCGATATTGATGTGCTTATTTGGTGGGGGATCTTGGACTTGGTGAGAGATATCAACATCACAAATAATCATCATCAAAGAAAAAAAAAACATAATCATCACATATCATCAGTTTGGCGGTTGAGAACATGGGCTTGGCAGACTTTGGAGTTGCAACATCAATTGGGCCGAATTAGTTGTGCACATGATTGGATTTAGTGGGCGGCACATATTATCACATGAAGGGTGCACGTGAACATTAGTTTGGATGATTTCTTTGGCAGCCATCATTGAGGAAACAAAAGACATCATCACCACATTGTAATTGGGCCGACATCTGTTGATCATCACATGAAGAGATTTTCAACATCACATGGGACTTTCACTTGATGGCACAAAACAATATATACACGCATACATTAAGAAGTCACGTGGACTTGGCAGACATTGAAAGTGGCAATATCTAGGGCCTCTTGGACTTTTTGTCAAACATTAGAGATGGGCTGCACGTGGACTTTCTTCATTGGGCCGCATATGGAATTGGCGGCACACGTGACATTGGAAGCAAAGAAGAACTATCAGCTTTACGGTGGACCTGAATCTCACATGTGGCTGCCGTAACACAGATAAATCGCACCGTAACAACATCAAGTCCACCGTAACTTACGGTGGAGCCGTAAGTTACGGTGGTGGCTGCGAGAGAACATGTAACCGCTCATTAAAACAGTTTTTATTGTGTCTTTTCAGGGGGATCTCATCATTGGACGGTTTTGGAGGAGTAGAGGGGCGATTTTTGGCTCTCCTCTTGTGTTCTTGAGTGGTCAAAACATGAATACTTTGTTTTTGATTCCAATAAACAAAGGTTTGATTGTGATGATGATTCACCACACTATGAGCGGCTAGGTTTGCTTGGTGATCATCCCGAATGTAAGGTTTACTTGTGACAATTATGTTTTGTTCTTGAATTTCTGGAATATTAAACTGTGCATGTGTTGTTAGTTTATTATGGTGCTTGATTGGGTGTTTGTAAATTGTTGATGTATGTTTGATCATAGTTCTAAACCATACGTTCTTGGTGCCGTTGGCAATCGAGATATCATGGGAGGGATTAGGGTTGGATATATGTTAATTGGTCATCGGGTAACAACCTCGCGTTCTAGGAATCCGAGTACTTAGTTCCCTTTCATCACAAATAATCCGGGTAACATCCCCACACTTATCCGTTGCTTGTCCCAAGCAACCCATTCAAAAACTATTCACAAACGCAAGCAATCAATTATGCAAACCAAGCTAAACGTGCCATCCTTTTACTAACTTTCAATCATACCACAAGACACACCCCTCACAAAAATCTCTCGGTTACAAGAATTATTAGCATAATGCTAAACCACTCAATGCGTGTGTGTGTGTGCGACAATAAGCTTGTATACAAATCAAGTTTCCTCCTAACAAATATCTAACATGCTTTTGAATCAAAGGGACTCGCGGGTTGCAACGGGGCTAGGTGTAAAGGTAGGAAAAATGGGGGAATACATATGAAAGAGCTAATTGATTTGACCCGGTTTTTTTTATATGTCTACTACTACTACGAAACAAACACCAAAAATATATACAAAGCTTCTTGACATTCTCACTCTATTGCAATTAAATACTTTTTTTTTCTTTTTTTCATATTTTTCTGTTTCTCTTTTTTTTTTTTCCTTTTTTTTTCTTTTATCATCATTTTTTTTTCTTTTTTTTTTTCATAACACATCAAACTTAACAATATATACAAGACATCACTACTACATACTAAATCTCCTAAACCGGATCATCTCAAAAGGTAAAATTTTGTAGGAAGTAGGTTTGGGTCACAACCGAATTGTATAAGGCTCAAACATGGCTTTCTAAAGACCAAACCCCCACCCCTCACAATACCAAGCTCATATATGTAACGTATGAGGTCCAACCCACCAATCCCGCACTCTCACACATCTAGACGAGGCTTCCTAAAAGTCCCCCTATCATTTTCAAAAGCATGCTAATTCTAGGATTTAACAAGTATTCACACACAAGTTCTATTAACACAATAAACACACCGCCACTCAAAACAAAGAAAGCATCATTAATAATCATATGTGGCTCAAATCCTCACCAAGAAAAGACTAGGAATGGGTGTCGGTGTGTCAAATGGTATAATATCAAGTTTTCAAATTTTAACAATTTTCGCTCGGATTTACAAAATTTTTTAAAACTCCCAAAAATTTCCCCCATCCCCACACTTGGGATACATTGTCCCAATGTATGGCTTTGAGGGAATGATCGCTTTAACCCACAACATCAACCTTTGCTTAAATTCTCAAACCCCAAATTTCTTTTTTTTTTTTTTTAATTATTAAAAACACCACCAATTCCTTCACAACCCATAAACTAAACACATCAAAACACCACCCAACCGCCCAACCAAAAACTGAAACAAGAATATATACAAAGGTGCACAAGATGAGAACAAGACACGACCTGATTAGTAAATCAGCAGTGTTGGTAGTGATGCAGCTGCGGTGATCAAACCGGTTCAAAAACATCTCTTAGATTCGCCGATATCTCAACAGGGATATTGCCAAACATCCCCACACTTGAATCATTGCATCCGCGAGGGTTGAAACGTAATAACCTGCCAACACACAAACACAACACCAAAACAAAACCAAACAAAGCAAAACAAACCACAAATACAATACAATACTCTACATCCTCGGGCTGCCTCCCGAGAGCGCTAAGTTTAAAGGTCTTCAGCCAGACCATACCTGATATGCGTTATGGTGGTCTTAATGCACACTTACCCGCAGCATTTCCAACAAATGCCCGGAAATTTACATGCCATCTCCATAGATTTGTCAGTCTATTTGGCATGTTAAAGCTGCTCCTGCGGGCTTTGCTAGTCCACTTCATGACATATACCTTAATGTCTGGTAGTTTCACCCTTCTCATCTTGTTTCTCGAACCCTCTTCCCCACACTTGTTAATTTGAATCATTGATATGGGAAGAGGTTCGGTACACATATCCATCCCATCAGCCTGCTCTACCTCATAATCTGCACACATCATCTGATCTACAAGTGACTCTTCATCAGATAAAGGACTCATTGGTGTGGTATTATCCTCCACAACCTCCTCCTTCATGTGAGAATAATCTCTAATATCATCAGGTAATGGTGAGAGGCGTTCTTCTATCTCTATATTCAATTTTAAAGTATGACACTTAGAGACTAAGCAGTTGATTCGGTCTTCATCGGACAGGTTGGGTGTTGCTAAATATCGCTCGAGTTTGGACAAAGTTACTTCCAATACAGCAAGCTCTTTTTCCTCCTCGATCTCATAAACATAAACACCCTCGGGCTCAGAATATTCTTCGGGATGATATTGTCGATATCCCTGATACGGTCTATAGATGCGTGCTTCCATCATCTTTTTATTCCAATACTTTGGGTTTTCCGAATACACCGGGCACACATCATAATCATAAGTGTGATCGCGACCGCAACAAAAACATAGACTATCCATCCTTGCCTCATAATAAACTTCCTCGTCCCGATCGTATCCATATGAATAATAGTCATCCTCCATTTCTGATTCATAATCGTCAACGTATGATGGAGGTGGAAGCTGTGAAACATAAGACACCGGTTTTCCATGTGCCCTCCTGTAGTGAGCCTCGTGGCAACCAATACATGGATGTCGTGGACCCCCGCACAATCTACACGTAAATAAGCTGAATTTATGTAACGCCCTGTCATCCTGCACAACACAACTCAACTACCAAGTGTAAATCATGAACATAAAAGAAATCTTTTTGGTTTTTTTTTTTAATTTTTTTTTTTTAATTTTTTTTTTCAAACTAATACACAAGATAACACACGTTGCGCACTACTCCCCGGCAGCGGCGCCAAAATTTGACGTGCTTGTCGTGGGTCACGCAAATTTAATCCCAAAAACAACTATATAGATAGCGGTAAGTGGGTATCGAACACAGGGAGTTTGTGGAATATGTGTTATCTCAATGTATGTCTAACTAACTAGATTAATCTAAATTGCAAGAAATTTAAATTTCAATGTTGGGTTGAATGGTTTTAATTATCTAGAGTTACTAAATTAGAATACAAATCAAAAGTAAGTTTTGTAACAGGATAAGAGGGTAGTAATCATCCCGAGTTTCAGGTTTTAAGTGACAATCAAGGTTTATGTTCAACTGGAAAGAACTACATAGACATAGCTCATGCAAGATCAATTATTTGTGATGAAAGGGAACTAAGTACTCGGATTCCTAGAACGCGAGGTTGTTACCCGATGACCAATTAACATATATCCAACCCTAATCCCTCCCATGATATCTCGATTGCCAACGGCACCAAGAACGTATGGTTTAGAACTATGATCAAACATACATCAACAATTTACAAACACCCAATCAAGCACCATAATAAACTAACAACACATGCACAGTTTAATATTCCAGAAATTCAAGAACAAAACATACTTGTCACAAGTAAACCTTACATTCGGGATGATCACCAAGCAAACCTAGCCGCTCATAGTGTGGTGAATCATCATCACAATCAAACCTTTGTTTATTGGAATCAAAAACAAAGTATTCATGTTTTGACCACTCAAGAACACAAGAGGAGAGCCAAAAATCGCCCCTCTACTCCTCCAAAACCGTCCAATGATGAGATCCCCCTGAAAAGACACAATAAAAACTGTTTTAATGAGCGGTTACATGTTCTCTCGCAGCCACCACCGTAACTTACGGCTCCACCGTAAGTTACGGTGGACTTGATGTTGTTACGGTGCGATTTATCTGTGTTACGGCAGCCACATGTGAGATTCAGGTCCACCGTAAAGCTGATAGTTCTTCTTTGCTTCCAATGTCACGTGTGCCGCCAATTCCATATGCGGCCCAATGAAGAAAGTCCACGTGCAGCCCATCTCTAATGTTTGACAAAAAGTCCAAGAGGCCCTAGATGTTGCCACTTTCAATGTCTGCCAAGTCCACGTGACTTCTTAATGTATGCGTGTATATATTGTTTTGTGCCATCAAGTGAAAGTCCCATGTGATGTTGAAAATCTCTTCATGTGATGATCAACAGATGTCGGCCCAATTACAATGTGGTGATGATGTCTTTTGTTTCCTCAATGATGGCTGCCAAAGAAATCATCCAAACTAATGTTCACGTGCACCCTTCATGTGATAATATGTGCCGCCCACTAAATCCAATCATGTGCACAACTAATTCGGCCCAATTGATGTTGCAACTCCAAAGTCAGCCAAGCCCATGTTCTCAACCGCCAAACTGATGATATGTGATGATTATGTTTTTTTTTTCTTTGATGATGATTGTTTTGGTCAAAAATTACCAAAGCAATTTAGTGATCAAATTAGTAATGTGAGGTAGTGTGCTAGAAAGTTTATAGAAAATATGCTTGTTGAATTATTTAGAAAATCAGTATTCAGGATACGGCTCAGGATATTGAGCTGTATCTGCGATCAAACAGTGAGCAAATAATAAGCAAAAAGTAAAGGAAACGACACGAGATGTACGAGGAAAGCCCTTGATCAATCTAGATCGCCGGCATAAAACCTCGGGAGCTGACAATCGCAGCTGCCTTGTTCTTCTTATTGCTTTAAACTTCAGGATACAGTGCAGGATATCAACCAGATCGCTAAGTGTTACAATGAATTCGTGTGAGAGTACAAATTGCGAAAGAACAAGTGTTAGTGTGTAGTGAGTGTGATTGCAGTGAAATTGTTGTGTCCTATTTGATCTGGTGTTCCTCCTATTTATAGTAACGAAGTACAAACAAATACTCCTATAAATATGGGATGCTCCGAATATTCCACCACGAACGTTGTAGACCGAGTAATAAGGTTTCAACGTCTTTCTTTGAACGGCCTGGACCGAGTCTTCCGCGGAATAAGTCTTTGTGAACGTTGCTAGCTTCTAACACACGTACCTGCACATAATCCATTAGTAATCCCGAGGATATCGTTCAGGATACTACCAATATCCTGAACCAGCATCCCGGATGTAAACAGATACTACATAAATAAAATATAGATCAAGATATTTTCCAGGATATGGGCTCAGAATTTCACCCATAACAATTGTCCCCAAAAATGTTACCGTTTGATATCCTAACGGTTACATTTTTTCACAATGGCCGAGACAATTAAGAGATAAGACTTCTGATGTGACAGCTTTCAACTACCCAGCCTATATTTACTCATCATACCCTATATCTTCTCATCCTCATCTTCTTTTTTACCCACAGTCGTCAAGAAAAGGTAATATTCTCTCTCTCATCTTCATAACCATTTCTCATTTTACTCCGGCAAGAATTCAGGCGACCAAATGCCTAGGCAAACGAGATCCAGTTCAGGCGCTCGGCTCCCACATTCATCCAACAGAATCTTCTCCAAGAACCGGAGAATGAAACATGCACCTTTGATAGTGCTCATCTGTCGGCTCTGAAATCTTCCGGAATCTTTCCGGATGGAACCATATTCCGACCCTTTGACAGAGAAATCCGGTCAGATATGGTTTCCACCGAGTGGATTTGCTTCAATGCTTTCCCCTTCACCTTAGGGCTACGATTCCCCTTTCCGGATTTTATTACCGAGTTCTTTAACATCACTAACATTTCTTTCAGCCAAACCATGCCAATGCTTTGGCGTGTTTTGTCTGTTCTTGACCAAATCAAGAGAAACCACATACCTGACCTTTCTGTCCATGATCTTCCTTTAGCCTACAAACTTAGATGCCATGGCTCTTCTAGGTTTCTATTTTACTCTAGCTCCGGTCCCCCATTGATTCTTCGCGCCACCAAAAACGAGGATGGTTGGCAATCCAAGTTTTTCTTTGTAAAAAGGGATTCGATCCCCGGTGGAACGGATTATCCGATGAGATGGTTAAGAAAGGGTAGGAATTAGGGTTTAAGAATGATCCTGTCTCTTATCCTGTCTCATATTCTGAACTAATAAATTTTCATTATTGTGCAGCTGATTTTAGGAAGATTGCTCCTCCTCTTGCTAATTCCCAAGAAAGAATAGACGCCATTAGACTTCTCCCAGAGGCAGAAAGAAGTTTCAACCCTTCTCCACCAACTCCAAGTCCTCTTTCAAGTGCCAACATGTCTGGTAAGGATCCTGCAAGTATCCTGCACACATATGCTTCTTATCTGTTATTTATAGGAGGGATTTAGAATTTACTCCCTGTGTGCAGATTCCAGCAAAGTCCCAGTCTATCTAGACCTGGATGAACTTGATAGCTATCCAACTCCAGCCATAGTCAAGAAGGAGACTCCTGCTACCACCAGCTCCAAGCCACTCCCGGCTCCCAAGGCCAATCCAAGAACCCGTGCTTTCGCAGCGAAGAAGAGAAAGGGCCTTGAGGTCAGTACTCCAGGCTCAGAAGGGTTCTCCTATGATGAACTCAGCTTCTCCGACTCCTTAGAGCCAATGACATCCTTCCTCAACAAGGTAATATCCTGCCGCATATCCTTCATGTATATCCTGCACATATATCCTGCACGTATATCCTAACAGGATATCCTGGTAGGATGTCTTAGTCAGCATACATTCTAACCCCATACCTGTGATCAATGTACAGGGCCTCCAGCATTTGCTCCACTTGTACAATGACGCTTGTGGTACTGTGGCACTTCATGAAGCCAGGATCAAGCAGCTCGAGAGCACCGTTGCTGACCAAGGTGCTATTGCCGAAGCAAAGAGCCGACCCTATGAAAGCTTGCTAAAGAAGGTCACCCAAGATGCTGAGGTCAAACTTGCCAGCGTTCAAATGGACCATGATCAGGCCTTGATCAGCTTTCGAGAGGGAATCAAGGCTTCTGCTATCGTCTCCCTGCTACAAGCACGCATCAAGATGGCCTATGAGGCCAAGGAGACGGGCCTTGTTTGTCCATCTTGGCCAGTCGAATCCTGGGTGGCTAAATTGAAGGAGCTCGGAGGCAAAGCTGTGCCACTTCCTGCTGAAGCCGGTGAGTCTTCCAAGTCAACGGAGGTGGTGGTCCAAGCTGGAGAGAAGAAGGACGCTGGAGGTGATGCTGAGATGGACATTGGTCAGGATGTTGCGCAGGATGCTGGTCAAGATGCTGGAGCGGAGAAGTCTGAGAAGGTTGGAGGTGATGCCGCTATGTGAGGGCATTTAGGTGGGCGATGACGGATATACGTGCCAAGGCCAGAGCCCACCTTTTTGAATTTGAATGTTGGTTTGCAGTTCCACAAACATTTTACTTTTCTGCATTTTACTTTTCCGTACCTGAACAATTTACATTTCCTGCATGCTTTTTGAACAATACAACAGTTGAAGGCAGATGGGTCTCAGTTTGAGACGAAGCCCTCAACTGTTGGGTAAATATGGTTATGAACTACTAGTGCTCTTAGTGGATGGGCCTTGTTTTGAGGTGAAACTAAGAGCACATCTTTTGGTATGTTAATAATAACTACTTTCTTGACTTTATTGTTATTGTCATACAGATTTTACTTATGAAAATTGTTTGGTTTGAACATTCTTAGGAACAGATATTATAAATGAATCCTGGAAGATATCCTGAAAGATATCTTGATCAGGATATTAAAATACACCAAATAGAAAGGAGAAATCATACCAGAGATCCTTAGAGGATCAGTTCCGATTTTTTTATCATAAGTTTGTCCCCAGTGCATACTTATAAACTTGGATCCATCCTTTGAGCAGTATTACGTATGTCCCCTGTGTTCGACAAAAACACAAATGTATTTACATTTTGACTCGAACAAATTCCGAATGCCCAAGGGCAGAACCCCTGATATCCTGAAAAGAATCCTTAGTATATTGGGGATAAACCCTGATATCTGGGGATAAACCCTGAATTTCATGCGCTACAGGCGAGAGTGTATAAACTCCTAGACTTAGAAAGGTGAAAACCTCTAAACCTTTGAGAGTATGAAAATACTCTTTCATGAGAGAGGGTGATCAATCCTCATATACCTTTAGGATCCAGGATATAGCCAACAGTAACGAAATTGTCAGCCACTTTTACATGAACTGGTCCCGCTACCTTGAACTATACCTAGATAACTTGCGCTCCAGGCGAGGTGTTTAAACCCAATTCGAAAGAAAGGTGAATACCTTTAAACCTTTGAAGGGATCAGGATCCCTTAAACGTGAGAGAGGGGGCCAATCCTCTAATCTTTCGACTTATCCTGAGTATATATCCTGGAGCTATATTCTGAAACATATCCTGCAAAACAATTGTAAACTAAGGTGGGTGTTAGCTTGGCTAACACCCCTCCGATGCTTAAGTCAGTATTGGGTTCAAGATAATAAACAAATATATTTAAAAGAGATAAAACACATACCATTCCGAGATAGAAAATAAATTCTACTCTTACTTGAAATAGAGCTTCAAATGTATTGCATTCCAGGATCTTGGTAGCATATCCCCTTCCACATTCCTGAGTCGATATGCTCCTTTCCCTGCTTCTGACTCGACTTCATAAGGTCCTTCCCATTTCGGAGCTAGCTTGCCATCGGCAGGATTAGTGGTATTTTGAAAAGCCTTTCTCAGCACCCAATCACCAACTCGAAATCTTCTAGTCCTTATGTTCTTATTGTATGCTCTGGATATTCTTTGTTGATATGCTGCTATCCTTAGCCTTGCTGCATCTCTTTTTTCATCTATAGTATCCAAATCCTGACATAAGACTTCAGGATTCTGTTCAGGATCCTGTAGCATAGATCTTGCAGTAGGTATCGTCATTTCTGTTGGAATCATTGCCTCTGCTCCAAATACCAAGGAAAACGGGGTTTGTCCATTCGCTTGAGGATGTACCGGAGTAGATGTGATCATTTTGATTCCCCAACTCTTGCAAAAGTCAGTAGTCCTTTTGCTTATAAACTGGGACCCATTATCACAAATGATCTCAGCTGGTACTCCAAACCTAGTCAGGATATTCCTCTTTATGAAGGATACTACTTCCTGGTCTCTTACTTGAACGAATGCTTCAGCCTCGACCCACTTAGAGAAATAATCCGTCATTGCTAACATAAATACTTTTCCTCCCGGAGCTTTTGGTAACTTCCCTACTATATCCATCCCCCACTTCATGAATGGCCAAGGGGAAACTACAGGATATAGTGGTTCAGCTGGTTGATGTAGTATGTTACTATGCCTTTGACATGCATCACATCTTCGAGCATATTCTGCAGCATCTTTTCTCATTGTTGGCCAAAAGTATCCTGTCCTCAATACTTTCGAGAATAATGATCTGCCCCCAGTGTGATTACCACAGTCCCCTTCATGTATATCCTGAAGTACTTCTTTGGCTTCATGATCCTCCAAGCACCTTAAATATGGTCCTGCAAGAGATTTCTTGTATAGAATATTATTTATAATAGTGAATCGTGATACCTTCATCCTAAATGCCTTAGGATTTTCATTTTCGGGGATGTGTCCATCTTTAAGATATTTCAGAATTGGAGTTGTCCAGGATTTAGGATCCTGTTCAGGATATTCCACTCCAGGATCCCGAATATCCGCTACTTCTTTACCCTGAGGATTAGTTGCAGGATATAAGACATGTATTATTGGTATTTGGGTCCCTTCCGGTATCCTGATTGATGATCCCAGATTTGCTAAGGCATCCGCTTCAGCATTATCCTCTCTTGGTACCTGTTCAAGTGTAAAAACATCGAAATATCCTGCTAATTTTTTGAGAATATCAAGATATTCAGTCAATTTCTCACCCTTAACTGCATATGATCCATTAAAATGGTTAGTAATTAACAAAGAGTCAACATATGCTTGTAAATTTTTTATACTCATATTCTTAGCCAATTCTAATCCTGCAATTAAAGCTTCATATTCTGCCTCATTATTGGTAGCAGGAAATTCACACCTAATAGCCTGGGGTAATATGTCCCCCTGTGGCGATTTTAGTAGTATTCCCAATCCTACTCCTCTTATATTAGATGCACCATCAGTATATAATGTCCAGGATCCTGAGGATTCTCCTAATTGTTGAACTTCTAGGTCTACCTCATCCTGGATGTCACTACTAAAATCAGCCACAAAGTCAGCTAAAGACTGAGATTTTATGGCATTCCTAGGTTCATATACTAAATCATAAGCACTCAACTTTACTGACCACTTAGCCATCCTGCCTGACATCTCTGGTTTCCTAAGCACATTCTTGACAGGATAATTTGTTTTAACATGAATCCTATGAGTCTCAAAATAATGTCTAAGTTTTGTTGACGCCATGACTAATGCTAGTATTAATTTTTCTAAGTGAGAATACCTAGTTTCAGCATCTAACAAACTTTTGCTAACATAATAAACAGGATATTGCTGACCTTCATGGTCCTTTACAAGGACGGCACTTACAGCGTTCCCTGATACCGCGAGGTATAGGGATAATGGTTTACCATTCTCAGGCTTCATCAGTAGAGGTGCGGTTGAAAGATATTGCTTTAACTCCTGTAGGGCCGCTTCATGCTTCTCACCCCACTCGAATTTTTTGTTCTTCTTCAGGATATCATAAAAATCTTTGCATTTCTCTGAGGATCTTGAGATAAATCTGTTTAATGCTGCCACTCGCCCCGTTAATCGTTGAACATCTTTCATATTTGAGGGTGATTTAATATCCAAGATGGCTTTAATCTGCTCCGGGCTTGCTTCTATTCCTCTTTTGGTCACCATATATCCTAGAAATTTTCCTGCCCCCACTCCAAAATGGCACTTAGCAGGATTCAGCTCCATATTATACTGATCCAGGATATCAAACGCTCCTTTAATATCCTGGAGGTGATCCTGAGCTTTCTTTGACTTTACTACCATATCGTCAATGTACACTTCCATGGTGTCCCCCAGTTTGTCTTTGAACATCATGTTTACCAATCTTTGGTATGTTGCACCTGCATTTTTCAAACCAAAAGGCATAGCTGTATAACAATAAATACCTGTTGGTGTCATGAAGGCAGTATCCTCCTGGTCAGAAGGCTCCATTTGGATCTGTTGAAATCCTGAGGATGCATCCATGAAAGTCAGCATTTCATGCCCAGCAGTGGCATCTACCATTGCATCAATATGGGGGAGAGGAAATGGGTCTTTAGGACAAGCTTTATTCAAGTCTGTGTAATCCACACAGACTCTCCATTTTCCGTTTTTCTTCTGTACCACAACCACGTTTGCTAGCCACCTTGGGAACTTGACTTCTCTAATCATTTTGGACTTCAACAATCTTTCAACTTCTTCTTGAATAATTGTATTGCATTCAGGAGCAAACTTCCTTCTTTTTTGTTGCACTGGCTTGAATGATTTATCAATTCCAAGCTTGTGAGTGATAATATCTTTGGATATGCCTGTCATATCCTCATGCTTCCATGCAAACGTTGACATCCTGCATCTTAAAAAGTTAATTAATTGCTCTTCAATATCCTGAGGGATATTGGTTCCCACGAGCACCGAAATATCAGGATTATCCTGGTCCAGGACAATTTTCTTCACATCCTGCTCCGGATCCTCCACGATATCCTGGGCCCGCGTCTTTAATTGCTATGCTGCACTAGGTTTGGTTGAGGATTTCATCGAGGATGAGTAGCATTCTTTCGCCTCCTGCTGATCGCTATCAACTTTAACAACTCCCCAAGGGGTAGGTATCTTGATGCATTGGTGATATGTTGATGGCACGGCCTTCATATCGTGAATCCACGGTCTTCCCAGTATAATGTTATAGCAGGATAGAGAGTCCATCACACAGAAACGTTGTATCGAGTTGACTCCTTCAACGTACACCGGCAACTTTATCTCTCCCACTGTGTTTCTGGCCTCTCCACTGAACCCAACAAGCACGGTGGACTTCGAAGTGATATCCATTGGAGATACATTCATTCTTTTAAGTGTCTCTAGTTGGATTATGTTGACGGAGCTGCCATTATCAACCAATATCCTGCGTACAAAATGGTTAGCCACATTTAACGTTATTACCAGAGCATCATGGTGAGGATCCTGGACAGTATCCCTGTCATTAGCATCAAATGTGATCACTTTGTCAGTTGTGAGTGTAGTCATCCTGACAGGTTTGTCTCCCCTTTCGGCCTTAGCTTCTTTTGCATGTCTCTTTGCTGCCGAATACGAAGTCCCACAAATTTCGGATCCTCCCGAAATGAAGTTGATTATCTTGGCATCCGCGGGAGGTGAGGCTGCTCGCTCAGGATCCTTCTCAGTATCCTGACCCTTATTCTTCTTTCTTCCTAATAGATCTTTCAAATATCCCTTGCTTAGAAGATAGCTTATCTCTTTCCTCAAAGCAATGCAATCCTCGGTCATATGTCCGAAATCTTCGTGGAAAGCACACCATTTTGATTTGTCTTTCCAATCCGCTTTTTGTTGATTCTTTCGAGGCCATCTTGCCTTGTCCCCTAGACCCTGCATGGCATACATCAATTCAGGAATGTTAACAGAAAAGCAATATTCAGATAATTCAGGATATTCTTCAGGATCCTCATCTTCAACAGCATTCACTCTCTTGTTCTCATTCCTGCCATATGGCTTGGACCGATACGACTTGAATGAGGATTCCGACTTCCTGTTAGTTGACTCATAAGTGTTGGATGAGTTCATCCTTTCTTGCATCTTTCTGTCATCTTCCAACCGAATGTATCTTAGGGCCCTGTTTCGAGCTTCATCCAGGTTCCTGCATGGGTTCATTACAAGGTCTTGGTAGAATTGAGAATCCTTTTGCAACCCCATCTTGAAAGCTTGCACAGCTGTTGCAACATCAAGATGAGGAATGTCTAGTGATTCTCGGCTAAACTTGTTCACATAATCCCTAAGGGATTCCTGAGGCCCCTGCGTTATCCTGTAGAGATCACTTGTTAATTTTTCAAAGCTCCTACTACAAGAAAACTGACTATTAAATAAATTTACTAAATGAGCAAAAGATGTAATTGAATGTGGAGGAACATTCAAGAGCCACTTCAAAGCTGATCCTGTCAAGGTTGAACCAAAACCCTTGCACAAGCATGCTTCCTTGAGATCCGGAGGGATAGGGTTGATCTCCATCCTTTCCCTATACTGAGCAATATGCTCCTCAGGATCCGTCGTTCCGTCGTAAAGCTTCATGTTGGGGGTTTGGAACCTCTTTGGAATCTCAGCATCACAGATAGGATATGCAAAGCGAGATATCTTATGGCTGTCTTGAGACACTTCCGGGATTGGCTGGACCACCCCGGGTACACTTGATATCATGTCCTTCAACTTTTGAAGTTCCCTGGTAAGTGCTGACGTCACACCTGTATCCTGCAAGGATCCACTATTGTTAGTAGTATGAGTATTATTATTATTTAATATGTTACCCGTTGGAGGATTCTGCCCATATCCTGAAGCATATCCTGAGCTCCTTATGGTCGATATCCTGACCGAGGAGGGTATTTCAGGGGTATGATTCTGAGGAAGGCTGGGCACAATATTCCCCCTGTTATCCTCTGTATACACGGCTGAACTGAAGTTCAAAGCTCTGGGTTGTAATGGAGTGACAATATCCTCAGCGGATCTGCTCGAGCCAGACTTCAGGAGTTGTATTTCCCTTAAGAGCATTTGGTGCGTTTCCTGCTGCTGCCTCATTTGTTCCTGCACACTTCCAAACAAGGTTAAAATTTCGTCGTTAGATGCTAAAACAGGGGCAGATTCCTGAACACTGCGGGTAGGGATAATATCCTGAGGTCGTGTAGAGGCTGGCATTCTTGGAGGAGGTGGTGGAAGCACCGAACCTGTAGTAGCAGAAGTCGTAGCAGACATAGTAGAGGAACTCATGTTTGATCGTGAGGCCATTGTGGACAATGTAGCAAAAAGTTTTGAAAATAAAAAACCGATTAGCGATTTAACAAAAATTTTTAGTAAAGAGAGCACCACTTGCCCCACGGTGGGCGCCAAATTGTTTTGGTCAAAAATTAGCGAAGCAATTTAGTGATCAAATTAGTAATGTGAGGTAGTGTGCTAGAAAGTTTATAGAAAATATGCTTGTTGAATTATTTAGAAAATCAGTATTCAGGATACGGCTCAGGATATTGAGTTGTATCTGCGATCAAACAGTGAGCAAATAATAAGCAAAAAGTAAAGGAAACGACACGAGATGTACGAGGAAAGCCCTTGATCAATCTAGATCGCCGGCATAAAACCTCGGGAGCTGACAATCGCAGCTGCCTTGTTCTTCTTATTGCTTTAAACTTCAGGATACAGTGCAGGATATCAACCAGATCGCTAAGTGTTACAATGAATTCGTGTGAGAGTACAAATTGCGAAAGAACAAGTGTTAGTGTGTAGTGAGTGTGATTGCAGTGAAATTGTTGTGTCCTATTTGATCTGGTGTTCCTCCTATTTATAGTAACGAAGTACAAACAAATACTCCTATAAATATGGGATGCTCCGAATATTCCACCACGAACGTTGTAGACCGAGTAATAAGGTTTCAACGTCTTTCTTTGAACGGCCTGGACCGAGTCTTCCGCGGAATAAGTCTTTGTGAACGTTGCTAGCTTCTAACACACGTACCTGCACATAATCCATTAGTAATCCCGAGGATATCGTTCAGGATACTACCAATATCCTGAACCAGCATCCCGGATGTAAACAGATACTACATAAATAAAATATAGATCAAGATATTTTCCAGGATATGGGCTCAGAATTTCACCCAAAACAATGATTATTTGTGATGTTGATATCTCTCACCAAGTCCAAGATCCCCCACCAAATAAGCACATCAATATCGCCCCTCAAGAAGTGATGTGCGTGAAAGTGTCGTATATTTTAGGTGTATATTTTAAGCCCTTTTTAACACTTACTTTAGCCAAGTTTTAAATTTATAAAACACGATATTTCACTAACACTAAACACACATATGGGCAAGTGCACCCATCGTTGAGTGTAGTATAGCGTTGGTAAGATACCGAGGTCGTCCAAGGACACAAGAGCTTTTAGTACCGGTTTATCCTCAACGTCTAACCAAAATAAAAGTTTGGAAAAAAATGTTTTAAACTAAGAAAAATAAAAACTAACTAAAATGCTGAAAATAAAAATAAAATAAAAACAGATAGACAAGATGAATCACTTGGTTCCGACTCGTATCTAGTATAACCTTTGATTATTTCCGCACTTTTGCACATAATTAAGAGATTATCTTAGTTATTGTAGTAGGCCCCTTTTTTGAAGGTGACGTTACCCTCACCCCAGTAGTTTGAGTCAGCAGGGATACAATCCTAAAGGGGTGGATTATTGGAAGATAATGAATTAAGTTATTAATGCAGTATTGTGGTAGGCCCCGCTTTTGGCGGTGACGTTACCCTCGACTAAGTAGTCTGAGTCAGCAGGGATACAGTCCTAAATAGCCGGGTTATAGTATTAATAGTAGTTAACTTATGAGGGGATCAAAGAGTTTGGACCCCCGCCATCCAATACCGTGAAGTATTGAAGGAGGTCCTACTAAATTTGACCCAGGTCCATTGCAGGACCTCTAAACGCTGAACAATGGCAAGACCTTTACCAAACCGTTCCCTTAACCCCCTACCAGGTAGCCAACATACCTCCATATAGACCGTGGAGATATGAATGGTGAAAATCCTTTATTTTATATAGACAGTAAAATAATGCCAAGACACCACGGACAAACGATAAGGAAAGATCACCTTCAACATAAGTAACTAGTTATTAAAGTCATTAATACAAAACCAAATAAAAAGTGCAAAAGATTAGAAATAAAAAGTATTATACTAGACACTTTGTCTTCACCAAGTGATGTAAGAGACTTAGGCAAACATGGCCTTGATTGTCAAGAACTCTTACGATCAATCTTGGATCCCGAGACGACTCACACACTCTATGATGGACAATGGATGATGGTGGTGGATGATGGTGTTTTGATGGTGGTGGGTGGTGGATGAAGTGTGAGAGAGGTGGTGTGCCAAGGGATAGTTTGAGCTTGAGCCAAGCACTCCTATTTATAGCCTGTACAGAAGCCTGGACACGGCCCCGTGTCCGCTGGACACGGCCCCGTGTCCACCCTTTTCTCTTTCTTCATTAATACAGTTTGTCTTTATTAGCTCCACACGCCCCCGTGTCCGCTGGGCACGGCCCCGTGTCCGTCTGACACTCTCTCTCTTCATTAATTGTAATTCACAATTACAATTAATGCGCCTGCTGTACTTTCGCCACGCCCCCGTGTCCGCTGGGCACGGCCCCGTGGTGGGCAATAGAAGCTTCTACAGGTTTGTCTTTTGTGCCAGGGCTGACCATTCTGGACACGGCCCCGTGTTCGCTGAGCACGACCCCGTGTTGAGCTGGACACGCCCCGTGTCGGGCTGGGCACGCCCCGTGTCGGGCTGGGCACAGCCCCATGCTCAGCTGGGCACAGCCCCATGCTTAGCTTTCTTCTTGTTTTTGCTTTGGGAGTTGTTGTCGAGGGGCCGGGCATGCCACGTTTCTTCCTTTTCTTTGTATTTATGTTGGTTTTGGCTGTATTTTTGTTCCTTTCGTTCGTTTAAGCTCATTTGACCCTGTAAATTCAAAAGGAAGACAAAAACACACTTTTTCCAACATTAGTACTAAAAAAGGGTTAGTTTTATGCCTTATTTGATGTAATTTATATGTTGCATTTTACACACATCAAGAAGTCTGCCGCATGGTCTTATTATTTTTTTTTCTTTTTTTTTTTTGATGTTGCCGCTACACTCAACTTCCAATTAATGACACCAAAGGCCCCTCGACTCTAACCTTTCATAAAGCTCACACATCCAATAATGACCGAAAGATCCCTTAACCTTAATGTTTCTCATCCTTTATTCCTTTGAATTCCTTGAATCACAAAGTCACATTGCCATTTAATTTCCAACCGTAGCCTACGTGTTCCAATTTAACCGAATTAAACGATTTACCTGTAAAACACACAAACACTCGTAGTTACTAAGTTCAAGCAATAAACCAAATTAAGCATGGAATGTATGTATATTTAGACATTTTAAGAGTTGTCCTACGGACCACTCGTCACCGAGCGAAAACACTTGACAACCTCCTAGAAGCTGCTTTTCTTTCCACCAGACATTTCTCCATCAATTCGGAATTTGATGCCGTCACTAAACACATTCCTTAAATTGTAGCCATTTGTTGAGTGTTTTTTTTTTGTGTCTAATCCGCATATATATCACCATTACCCTTGATTTCTTGACTGTATATCTCTTAATTGTCAACATATACACGTGTGATTTAGTTTACGAAGATTTTTCAATGCCGTGAACCTCGATCAGAGTGTAAAAACGGCGTAAGGTTCACAATGGTGTTAAATTAAAATGGGATATACCAAGCTAGGATTCGAGTTATAGAAACAAGGGCCAAACCAACCACCCAAGAATGAATCGTCAAGCGAAAACACTTGACAACCTCCTAGAAGCAGCTTTTCTTGCCTCCAGACATTTCTCCATCAATTAGGAATCTGATACCGTCACTAAACACAATCCTTAAATTGTAGCCATTTGTTGAGTGTTTTTTTTTGGTGTCTAATCCGCATATATATCACCATTGCCCTTGATTTTCTTGACTGTATATCTCTTAAATGTCAACATATACACGTGTGATTTAGTTTACGAAGATTTTTCAATGTCGAGAACCTCGATCAGAGAGTAAAAAAGGCATAAGGTTCACAATGGTGTAAAATTAAAATGGGATATACCGGGCTAGGATTCGAGTTACAGGAACAAGGGCCAAACCAACCACCCAAGAATGGAATCGTCGAGCGAAAACACTTGCCAACCTCCTAGAAGCAGCTTTTCTTCCCACCAGACCTTTCTCCATCAATTAGGAATCTGATGCCGTCACTAAACACATTCCTTAAATTGTAGCCATTTGTTGAGTGTTTTTTATTTTTTTTTTGTGTCAAATCCGCATATATATCACCATTGCCCTTGATTTTCTTGACTGTATATCTCTTAAATGTTAACATATACACGTGTGATTTAGTTTACGAAGATTTTTCAATGCCGAGAACCTCGATCAGAGTGTAAAAAAGGCGTAAGGTTCACAATGGTGTAAAATTAAAATGGGATATACCGGGCTAGGATTCGAGTTACAGGAACAGGGGCCAAACCAACCACCCAAGAATGGAATCGTCGAGCGAAAACACTTGACAACCTTCTAGAAGCAGCTTTTCTTGCCACCAGATCTTTCTCCATCGATTAGGAATCTGATGCCGTCACTAAACACATTCCTTTAATTGTAGCCATTTGTTGAGTGTTTTTTTTTTGTGTCTAATCCGCATATATATCACCATTGCCCTTGATTTTCTTGATTGTACATCTCTTTAATATCAACATATACACGTGTGATTTAGTTTACGAAGATTTTTCAATACCGAGAACCATGATCATAGAGTAAAAAAGGCGCAAGGTTCACAATGGTGTAAAATTAAAATGGGATATATCGGGCTAGGATTCGAGTTACAGGAACAAGGGCAAAACCAATCACCCAAGAATGGAATCGTCGAGCGAAAACACTTGACAACCTCCTAGAAGCAGCTTTTCTTGCCACCGGACCTTCCCCCGCCAATTAGGAATCTGATGCCATCACTAAACACATTCCTTAAATTGTAGCCATTTGTTGAGTGTTTTTTTTTTGTGTCTAATCCGCATATATATCACCATTGCCCTTGGTTTTTTAGACTGTATATCTCTTAAATGTCAACAAATACACTTGTGATTTAGTTTACGAAGATTTTTCAATGCCGAGAACCTCGATCAGAGAGTAAAAAAGGCGTAAGGTTCACAATGGTGTAAAATTAAAATAGGATATACCGGGCTAGAATTCGAGTTACGGGAACAAGGGCCAAACCAACCACCCAAGAATGGAATCGTCGGGCGGAAACACTTGACAACCTCCTAGAAGCAGCTTTTCTTGCCACCAGACCTTTCTCCATCAATTATGAATCTGATGCCGTCACTAAACACATTCCTTAAATTGTAGCAATTTGTTGAGTGTTTTTTTGGTGTCTAACGCGCATATATATCACCATTACCCTTGATTTTCTTGACTGTATATCTCTTAAATGTCAACATATACACGTGTAATTTAGTTTACGAAGATTTTTCAATGCCGAGAAACTCGATCAGATTGTAAAAAAACGCCTAAGGTTCACAATGGTGTAAAATTAAAATGGCATATACCGGGCTAGGATTCGGGTTATAGGAACAAGGGCCAAACCAACCACCCAAGAATGGAATCGTCAGGCGAAAACACTTGACAACCTCCTAGAAGCAGCTTTTCTTGCCACCAGACATTTCTCCATCAATTAGGAATCTGTTACCGTCAATAAACACATTCCTTAAATTGTAGCCATTTGTTGAGTGTTTTTTTTTTGTGTCTAATCCGAATATGTATCACCATTGTCCTTGATTTTCTTGACTGTATATCTCTTAAATGTCAACATATACACGTGTGATTTAGTTTACGAAGATTTTTCAATGCCGAGAACATCGATCAGAGAGTAAAAAAGGCATAAGGTTCAAAATGGTGTAAAATTAAAATGGGATATATCGGGCTAGGATTCGAGTTACAGGAACAAGGGCCAAATGGTATAATAACACCAAGAAAAGACTAGGAATGGGTGTCGGTGTGTCAAATGGTATAATATCAAGTTTTCAAATTTTAACAATTTTCGCTCGGATTTACAAAATTTTTTAAAACTCCCAAAAATTTCCCCCATCCCCACACTTGGGATACATTGTCCCAATGTATGGCTTTGAGGGAATGATCGCTTTAACCCACAACATCAACCTTTGCTTAAATTCTCAAACCCCAAATTTCTTTTTTTTTTTTAATTATTAAAAACACCCCCAATTCCTTCACAACCCATAAACTAAACACATCAAAACACCACCCAACCCCCCAACCAAAAACTGAAACAAGAATATATACAAAGGTGCACAAGATGAGAACAAGACACGACCTGATTAGTAAATCAGCAGTGTTGGTAGTGATGCAGCTGCGGTGATCAAACCGGTTCAAAAACATCTCTTAGATTCGCCGATATCTCAACAGGGATGTTGCCAAACATCCCCACACTTGAATCATTGCATCCGCGAGGGTTGAAACGTAATAACCTGCCAACACACAAACACAACACAACACCAAAACAAAACCAAACAAAGCAAAACAAACCACAAATACAATACAATACTCTACATCCTCGGGCTGCCTCCCGAGAGCGCTAAGTTTAAAGGTCTTCAGCCAGACCATACCTGATATGCGTTATGGTGGTCTTAATGCACACTTACCCGCAGCATTTCCAACAAATGCCCGGAAATTTACATGCCATCTCCATAGATTTGTCAGTCTATTTGGCATGTTAAAGCTGCTCCTGCGGGCTTTGCTAGTCCACTTCATGACATATACCTTAATGTCTGGTAGTTTCACCCTTCTCATCTTGTTTCTCGAACCCTCTTCCCCACACTTGTTAATTTGAATCATTGATATGGGAAGAGGTTCGGTACACATATCCATCCCATCAGCCTGCTCTACCTCATAATCTGCACACATCATCTGATCTACAAGTGACTCTTCATCAGATAAAGGACTCATTGGTGTGGTATTATCCTCCACAACCTCCTCCTTCATGTGAGAATAATCTCTAATATCATCAGGTAATGGTGAGAGGCGTTCTTCTATCTCTATCTTCAATTTTAAAGTATGACACTTAGAGACTAAGCAGCTGATTCGGTCTTCATCGGACAGGTTGGGTGTTGCTAAATATCGCTCGAGTTTGGACAAAGTTACTTCCAATACAGCAAGCTCTTTTTCCTCCTCGGTCTCATAAACATAAACACCCTCGGGCTCAGAATATTCTTCGGGATGATATTGTCGATATCCCTGATACGGTCTATAGATGCGTGCTTCCATCATCTTTTTATTCCAATACTTTGGGTTTTCCGAATACACCGGGCACACATCATAATCATAAGTGTGATCGCGACCGCAACAAAAACATAGACTATCCATCCTTGCCTCATAATAAACTTCCTCGTCCCGATCGTATCCATATGAATAATAGTCATCCTCCATTTCTGATTCATAATCGTCAACGTATGATGGAGGTGGAAGCTGTGAAACATAAGACACCGGTTTTCCATGTGCCCTCCTGTAGTGAGCCTCGTGGCAACCAATACATGGATGTCGTGGACCCCCGCACAATCTACACGTAAATAAGCTGAAATTTATGTAACGCCCTGTCATCCTGCACAACACAACTCAACTACCAAGTGTAAATCATGAACATAAAAGAAATCTTTTTGGTTTTTTTTTTTAATTTTTTTTTTCAAACTAATACACAAGATAACACACGTTGCGCACTACTCCCCGGCAGCGGCGCCAAAATTTGACGTGCTTGTCGTGGGTCACGCAAATTTAATCCCAAAAACAACTATATAGATAGCGGTAAGTGGGTATCGAACACAGGGAGTTTGTGGAATATGTGTTATCTCAATGTATGTCTAACTAACTAGATTAATCTAAATTGCAAGAAATTTAAATTTCAATGTTGGGTTGAATGGTTTTAATTATCTAGAGTTACTAAATTAGAATACAAATCAAAAGTAAGTTTTGTAACAGGATAAGAGGGTAGTAATCATCCCGAGTTTCAGGTTTTAAGTGACAATCAAGGTTTATGTTCAACTGGAAAGAACTACATAGACATAGCTCATGCAAGATCAATTATTTGTGATGAAAGGGAACTAAGTACTCGGATTCCTAGAACGCGAGGTTGTTACCCGATGACCAATTAACATATATCCAACCCTAATCCCTCCCATGATATCTCGATTGCCAACGGCACCAAGAACGTATGGTTTAGAACTATGATCAAACATACATCAACAATTTACAAACACCCAATCAAGCACCATAATAAACTAACAACACATGCACATTTTAATATTCCAGAAATTCAAGAACAAAACATACTTGTCACAAGTAAACCTTACATTCGGGATGATCACCAAGCAAACCTAGCCGCTCATAGTGTGGTGAATCATCATCACAATCAAACCTTTGTTTATTGGAATCAAAAACAAAGTATTCATGTTTTGACCACTCAAGAACACAAGAGGAGAGCCAAAAATCGCCCCTCTACTCCTCCAAAACCGTCCAATGATGAGATCCCCCTGAAAAGACACAATAAAAACTGTTTTAATGAGCGGTTACATGTTCTCTCGCAGCCACCACCGTAACTTACGGCTCCACCGTAAGTTACGGTGGACTTGATGTTGTTACGGTGCGATTTATCTGTGTTACGGCAGCCACATGTGAGATTCAGGTCCACCGTAAAGCTGATAGTTCTTCTTTGCTTCCAATGTCACGTGTGCCGCCAATTCCATATGCGGCCCAATGAAGAAAGTCCACGTGCAGCCCATCTCTAATGTTTGACAAAAAGTCCAAGAGGCCCTAGATGTTGCCACTTTCAATGTCTGCCAAGTCCACGTGACTTCTTAATGTATGCGTGTATATATTGTTTTGTGCCATCAAGTGAAAGTCCCATGTGATGTTGAAAATCTCTTCATGTGATGATCAACAGATGTCGGCCCAATTACAATGTGGTGATGATGTCTTTTGTTTCCTCAATGATGGCTGCCAAAGAAATCATCCAAACTAATGTTCACGTGCACCCTTCATGTGATAATATGTGCCGCCCACTAAATCCAATCATGTGCACAACTAATTCGGCCCAATTGATGTTGCAACTCCAAAGT
Source organism: Helianthus tuberosus (assembly GCA_030545235.1). Classification (NCBI taxonomy): domain Eukaryota; kingdom Viridiplantae; phylum Streptophyta; class Magnoliopsida; order Asterales; family Asteraceae; genus Helianthus; species Helianthus tuberosus. The sequence goes on along the minus strand of JARYGA010052704.1, from coordinate 196,001 downwards.
CTGCCAAGCCCATGTTCTCAACCGCCAAACTGATGATATGTGATGATTATGTTTTTTTTTTCTTTGATGATGATTATTTGTGATGTTGATATCTCTCACCAAGTCCAAGATCCCCCACCAAATAAGCACATCAATATCGCCCCTCAAGAAGTCTGCCGCATGGTCTTATTATTTTTTTTTTCCTTGACTGTATATCTCTTAAATGTCAACATATACACGTGTAATTTAGTTTACAAAGATTTTTCAATGCCGAGAACCTCGATCAGAGAGTAAAAAAGGCGTAAGGTTCACAATGGTGTAAAATTAAAATGGGATATACCGGGCTTGGGTTCGAGTTACAGGAACAAGGGCCTATCCAACCACCCAAGAATGGAATCGTTGAGCGAAAACCCTTAACAACCTCCTAGAAGCAGCCTTTCTTGCCACCTGACCTTTCTCCATCAATTAAGAATCTGATGCCGTCACTAAACACAATCCTTAAATTGTAGCCATTTGTTGAGTGTTTTTTTTGGTGTCTAATCCGCATATATATATCACCATTGCCCTTGATTTTCTTGACTGCATATCTCTTAAATGTCAACAAATACACGTGTGATTTAGTTTACGAAGATTTTTCAATGCCGAGAACCTCGATCCGAGAATAAAAAAGGCGTAAGGTTCACAATGGGGTAAAATTAAAATGGGATATACCGGGCTAGGATTCGAGTTACAGGAACAAGGGCCAAACCAATCACCCAAGAATGGAATCGTCGAGTGAAAACACTTGACAACCTCCTAGAGGCAGCTTTTCTTGCCACCAGACATTTCTCCATCAACTAGGAATCTGATACCGTCACTAAACACATTCCTTAAATTGTAGCCATTTGTTGAGTGTTTTTTTTGGTGTCTAATCCGCATATATATCACCATTGCCCTTGATTTTCTTGATTGTATATCTCATAAATGTCAATATATACACGTGTGATTTAGTTTATGAACATTTTTCAATGCCGAGAACCTCGATCAGAGAGTAAAAAAGGCGTAAGTTTCACAAGGGTGTAAAATTAAAATGGGATATACCGGGCTAGGATTCGGGTTACATGAACAAGGGCCAAACCAACCACCCAAGAATAGAATCGTCGAGCGAAAACACTTGACAACCTCCTAGAAGCAGATTTTCTTACCACCAGACATTTCTCCATCTATTAGGAATCTGATACCGTCACTAAACACATTCCTTAAATTGTAGCCATTTTTTGAGTGTTTTTTTTTTGGTGTGTAATCCGCATATGTGTCACCATTTCCCTTGATTTTCTTAATTGTATATCTCTTAAATGTCAACATATACACGTGTGATTTAGTTTACAAAGATTTTTCAATGCCGAGAACCTCGATCATAGAGTAAAAAAGGCATAAGGTTCACAATGGAGTAAAATTAAAATGGGATATACCGGGCTAGAATTCGAGTTACAGGATCAAAGGGCAAACCAACCACACAAGAATGGAATCGTCGAGCGAAAACACTTGACAACCTCCTAGAAGCAGATTTTCGTGCCACCAGATTAGGAATCTGATGCCGTCACTAAACACATTCCTTAAATTGTAGCCATTTGTTGAGTGTTTTTTTTGGTGTTTAATCCGCATACGTATCACGATTGCCCTTGATTTTCTTGATTGTATATCTCTTAAATGTCAACATATACACGTGTGATTTAGTTTACAAATATTTTTCAATGCCGAGAACCTCGATCATAGAGTAAAAAAGGCATAAGGTTCACAATGAAGTAAAATTAAAATGGGATATACCGGGCTAGAATTCGAGTTACAGGATCAAAGGCCAAACCAACCACACAAGAATGGAATCGTCGAGCGAAAACACTTGACAACCTCCTAGAAGCAGCTTTTCTTGCCACCAGATCTTTCTCCATCAATTAGGAATCTGATGCCGTCACTAAACACATTCCTTAAATTGTAGCAATTTGTTGAGTGTTTTTTTGGTGTCTAACCCGCATATATATCACCATTACCCTTGATTTTCTTGACTGAATATCTCTTAAATGTCAACATATACACATGTAATTTAGTTTACAAAGATTTTTCAAAGCCGAGAACCTCGATCAGAGAGTAAAAAAGCCGTAAGGTTCACAATGGTGTAAAATTAAAATGGGATATACCGGGCTAAGGTTCGAGTTAAAGGAACAAGGGCCAATCCAACCACCCAAGAATGGAATCGTCGAGCAAAAACACTTGACAACCTCCTAGAAGCAGCTTTTCTTGCCACCAGACCTTTCTCCATCAATTAGGAATCTGATGCCGTCACTAAACACATTCCTTAAATTGTAGCCATTTGTTGGGTGTTTTTTTTGTTGTCTAAGCTGCGTATATATCACCATTGCCCTTGATTTTCTTGACTGTATATCTCTTACATGTCAACATATACACGTGTGATTTAGTTTACGAAGATTTTTCAATGCCGAGAACCTCGATCAGAGAGTAAAAAAGGTATAAGGTTCACAATGGGGTAAAATTAAAATGGGATATAGCGGGCTAGGATTCGAGTTACAGGAACAAGGGCCAAACCAACCACCCAAGAATGGAATCGTCGAGCGAAAACACTTGACAACCTCCTAAAAGCAGCTTTTCTTGCCACCAGACCTTTCTCCATCAATTAGGAATCTGATACCGTCACTAAACACATTCCTTAAATTGTAGCCATTTGTTGAGTGTTTTTTTTGTGTCTAATCCGCATATATATCACCATTGCCCTTGATTTTCTTGACTGTATATCTCTTAAATGTCAACATATACACGTGTGATTTAGTTTACGAAGATTTTTCAATGCCGTGAACCTCGATCAGAGTGTAAGAAAGGCGTATGGTTCACAATGGTGTAAAATTAAAATGGGATATACCGGGCTAGGATTCGAGTTACAGGAACAAGGGCCAAACCAACCACCCAAGAATGGAATCGTCGAGCGAAAACACTTGACAACCTCCTAGAAGCAGCTTTTCTTGCTACCAGATCTTTCTCCATCGATTAGGAATCTGATGCCGTCACTAAACACGTTCCTTAAATGGTAGCCATTTGTTGAGTGTTTTTTTTGGTGTCTAATCCGCATATATATCACCATTGCCCTTGATTTTCTTGACGGTATATCTCTTAAATGTCAACATATACACGTGTGATTTAGTTTACGAAGATTTTTCAATGCCGAGAACCATGATCAAAGAGTAAGAAAGGCGCAAGGTTCTCAATGGTGTAAAATGGGCTAGGATTCGAGTTACAGGAACAAGTGCAAAACCAACCACCCAAGAATGGAATCATCGAGCGAAAACACTTGACAACTTCCTAGAAACAGCTTTTCTTGCCACCGGACCTTCCCCCGTCAATTAGGAATCTGATGCCGTCACTAAACACACTCCTTAAATTGTAGTCATTTGTTGAGTGTTTTTTTTGGTGTCTAATCCGCATATATATCACCATTGCCCTTGATTTTCTAGACTGTATATCTCTTAAATGTGAACAAATAAACTTGTGATTTAGTTTACGAAGATTTCTCAATGCCGAGAACCTTGATCAGAGAGTAAAAAAGGCGTAAGGTTCACAATGGTCTAAAATTAAAATGGGATATACCGGGCTAGGATTCGAGTTACAGGAACAAGGGCCAAACCAACCACCCAAGAATGGAATCGTCGAGCCGAAACACTTGACAACCTCCTAGAAGCAGCTTTTCTTGCCACCAGACCTTTCTCCATCAATTATGAATCTGATGTCGTCACTAAACACATTCCTTAAATTGTAGCCATTTGTTGAGTGTTTTTTTGGTGTCTAACCCGCATATAAATCACCATTGCACTTGATTTTCTTGACTGTATATCTCTTAAATGTCAATATATACACGTGTAATTTAGTTTATGAAGATTTTTCAAAGCCGAGAACCTCGATCAGAGAGTAAAAAAGGCGTAAAGTTCACAATGGTGTAAAATTAAAATGGGATGTACCGGGCTAGGATTCGAGTTACAGGAACAAGGGCCAATCCAACCACCCAGGAATGGAATCGTCGAGCGAAAACACTTGACAACCTCCTAGAAGCAGCTTTTCTTGCCACCAGACCTTTCTCCGTCAATTAGGAATCAGATGTCGTCACTAAACACATTCCTTAAATTGTAACCATTTGTTGAGTGTTTTTTTGGTGTCTAACCCGCATATATATAACCACTGCCCTTGATTTTCTTTACTGTATATCTCTTAAATGTCAACATATACACGTGTAATTTAGTTTATAATGATTTTTCAATGCCGAGAACCTCGATCAGAGAGTAAAAAAGGCGCAAGTTTCATAATGGGTAAAACTAAAATGGGATATACCGGGCTAGGATTCGAGTTACAGGAACAAGGGCCAATCCAACCACCCAAGAGTGGAATCGTCGAGCGAAAACACTTGACAACCTCCTAGAAGCAGCTTTTCTTGCCACCAGACCTTTCTCCATCAAGTAGGAATCTGATGCCGTCACTAAACACATTCCTTAAATTGTAGTCATTTGTTGAGTGTTTTTTTTTTGTGTCTAATCCGCATATATATCACCATTGCCCTTGATTTTCTTGACTGTATATCTCTTAAATGTCAACACATACACGTGTGATTTAGTTTAAGAAGATTTTTCAATGCCGAGAACCTCGATCCGAGAGTAAAAAAGGCGTAAGGTTCACAACGGTGTAAAATTAAAATGGGATATACCGGGCAAGGATTAGAGTTACAGGAACAAGGGCCAAACCAACCACCCAAGAATGGAATCGTCGAGCGAAAACACTTGACAACCTCCTAGAAGCAGCTTTTCTTGCCACCAGACCTTTCTCTATCAATTAGGAATCTGATGCCGTCACTAAACACATTCCTTAAATTGTAGTCATTTGTTGAGTGTTTTTTTTTTGTGTCTAATCCACATATATATCACCATTGCCCTTGATTTTCTTGACTCTATATCTCTTAAATGTCAACATATACACGTGTGATTTAGTTTACGAAGATTTTTCAATGCCGAGAACCTCGATCAGAGAGTAAAAAAGGCTTAAGGTTCACAATGGTGTGAAATTAGAAAGGGATATACCGGGCTAGGATTCGAGTTAAAGGAAAAAGGGCCAAACCAACCACCCAAGAATGGAATCATCGAGCGAAAAAACTTGACAACCTCTTAGAAGCAGCTTTTCTTGCCACTATATCTTTCTCCGTCAATTAGGAATCTGATGCCGTCAGTAAACACATTCCTTAAATTGTAGCCATTTGTTGAGTGTTTTTTTTTGTGTCTAATCCGCATATATATAACCATTGCCCTAGATTTTCTATACTGTATATCTCTTAAATGTCAACAAATACACTTGTGATTTAGTTTACGAAGATTTTTCAATGCCGAGAACCTCGATCAGAGAGTAAAAAAGGCGTAAGGTTCACAATGGTCTAAAATTAAAATGGGATATACCGGGCTAGGATTCGAGTTACAGGAACGAGGGCCAAACCAACCACACAAGAATGGATTCGTCGAGCGGAAACACTTGACAACCTCCTAGAAGCAGCTTTTCTTGCCATCAGACCTTTCTCCATCAATTATGAATCTGATGTCATCACTAAACACATTCCTTAAATTGTAGCCATTTGTTGAGTGTTTTTTTGGTGTCTAACCCGCATATAAATCACCATTACCCATGATTTTCTTGACTGTATATCTCATAAATGTCAATATATACACGTGTAATTTAGTTTACGAAGATTTTTCAAAACGGAGAACCTCGATCAGAGAGTAAAAAAGTCGTAAGGTTCACAATGGTGTAAAATTAAAATGGGATATACCGGGCTAAGATTCGAGTTACAGGAACAAGGGCCAATCCAACCACCCAAGAATGGAATCGTCGAGCGAAAACACTTGACAACCTCCAAGAAGCAGCTTTTCTTGCCACCACACCTTTCTCCATCAATTAGGAATCTGATGCCGTCACTAAACACATTCCTTAAATTGTAGCAATTTGTTGAGTGTTTTTTTTTTTGTGTCTAATCCGCATATATATCACCATTGCCCTTGATTTTCTTGACTGTATATCTATTAAATGTCAACATATACATGTGTGATTTAGTTTACGAAAATTTTTCAATGCCGAGAACCTCGATCAGAGAGTAAAAAAGGCGTAAGGTTCACAATGGTGTAAAATTAAAATGGGATATACCGGGCTAGGATTCGAGTTATAGGTACAAGGGCCAAACCAACCACCCAAGAATGGAATCGTCGAGCGAAAACACTTGACAACCTCCTAGAAGTAGCTTTTCTTGCCACCAGACCATTCTCCATCAATTAGGAATCTGATGCCATCACTAAACACATTCCTTAAATTGTAGCCATTTGTTGAGTGTTTTTTTTTTGTGTCTAATCCGCATATATATCACCATTTCCCTTGATTTTCTTGACTGTATATCTCTTAAATGTCAACATATACACGTGTGATTTAATTTACGAAGATTTTTCAATGCCGAGAACCTCGATCAGAGAGTAAAAAAGGCGTAAGGTTTAAAATGGTGTAAAATTAAAATGGAATATACCGGGCTAGGATTCGAGTTACAGGAACAAGGGCCAAACCAACCACCCAAGAATGGAATCGTCGACCGAAAATACTTGACAACCTCCGAGAAGCAGCTTCTCTTGCCACCAGACCTTTCTCCATCAATTAGGAATTTGATGCCGTCACTAAACACATTCCTTGAATTGTAGCCATTTGTTGAGTGTTTTTTTGTGTCTAATCCGCATATATATCACCATTGCCCTTGATTTTCTTGACTGTATATCTTTTAAATGTCAACATATACACGTGTGATTTAGTTTACGAAGATTTTTCAATGCCGAGAACCTCGATCAGAGAGTAAAAAGGCGTAAGGTTCACAATGGTGTAAAATTAAAATGGGATATACCAGGATAGGATTCTAGTTACAGGAACACGGACCAAACCAACCACCCAAGAATGAAATCGTCGAGAGAAAACACTTGACAAACTCGTTGAAGCAGCTTTTCTTGCCACCAGACCATTCTCCATCAATAAGGAATCTGATGTCGTCACTAAACACATTCCTTAAATTGTAGCCATTTGTTGAGTGTTTTTTTGTGTCTAATCCGCATATATATCACCATTGCCCTTGATTTTCTTGATTGTATATCTCTTAAATGTCAACATTTACATGTGTGATTTAGTTTACGAAGATTTTTCAATGCCGAGAACCACGATCAGAGAGTAAGAAAGACGTAAGGTTCACAATGGTGTAAAATTAAAATGGGATATACCGGGCTAGGATTCGAGTTACAGAAGAAGAGCCAAACCAACCACCCAAGAATGGAATCGTCGAGCAAAAACACTTGACAACCTCCTAGAAGCAGCTTTTCTTGCCACCAGACCTTTCTCCATCAATTAGGAATCTGATGCCGTCACTAAACACATTCCTTAAATTGTAGCCATTTGTTGAGTGGTTTTTTTTTTGTGTTTAATCCGCATATATATCACCGTTTCCCTTGATTTTCTTGACTGTATATCTCTTAAATATCAACATATACACGTGTGATTTAGTTTACGAAGATTTTTCAATGCCGAGAACCTCGATCAGAGAGTAAAAAAGGCGTAAGGTTCACAATGGTGTAAAATTAAAATGGGATATTACGGGCTAGGATTCGAGTTACAGGAACAAGGGCCAAACCAACCACCCAAGAATGGAATCGTCGAGCGAAAACACTTGACAACCTCCTTGAAGCAGCTTTTCTTGCCACCAGACCTCTCTCCATCAATTAGGAATCTGATGCCGTCACTAAACACATTCCTTAAATTGTAGCAATTTGTTGAGTGTTTTTTTTTGTGTCTAATCCGCATATATATCACCATTTCCCTTGATTTTCTTCACTGTATATCTCTTAAATGTCAACATTTACATGTGTGATTTAGTTTACGAAGATTTTTCAATGCCGAGAACCTCGATCAGAGAGTAAAAAAGGCGTAAGGTTCACAATGGTGTAAAATTAAAATGGGATATACCGGGCTAGGATTCGAGTTATAGGTACAAGGACCTAACCAACCACCCAGGAATGGAATCGTCGAGCGAAAACACTTGACAACCTCCTAGAAGTAGCTTTTCTTGCCACCAGACCATTCTCCATCAATTAGGAATCTGATGCCGATGACGTCACTAAACACATTCCTTAAATTGTAGCAATTTGTTGAGTGTTTTTTTTTGTGTCTAATTCGCATATATATCACCATTGCCCTTGAATTTCTTGACTGTATATCTCTTAAATGTCAACATATACACGTGTGATTTAGTTTATGAAGATTTTTCAATGCCGAGAACCTCGATCAGAGAGTAAAAAAGGCGTAAGGTTCACAATGATGTAAAATTAAAATGGGATATACCGGACTAGGATTCGAGTTACAGGAACAATGGCTAAACCAACTACCCAAGAATGGAATCGTCGAGCGAAAACACTTGACAACCTCCTAGAAGCAGCTTTTCTTGCCAGCAGACCTTTCTCCATCAATTAGGAATCTGATGTCGTCACTAAACACATTCCTTAAATTGTAGCCATTTATTGAGTGTTTTTTTGTGTCTAATCCGCATATATATCACCATTGCCCTTGATTTTCTTGACTGTATATCTCTTAAATGTCAACATATACACGTGTGATTTAGTTTACGATGATTTTTCAATGCTGAGAACCTCGATCAGAGAGAAAGAAAAGGCGTAAGGTTCACAATGGTGTAAAATTAAAATGGGATATACCGGGGTAGGATTCGAGTTACAGGAACAAGGGCCAAACCAACCACCCAAGAATGGAATCGTCGAGCGAAAACACTTGTCAACCTCCTAGAAGCAGCTTTTCTTGCCACCAGACCTTCTCCATCAATTAGGAATCTGATGTCGTCACTAAACACATTCCTTAAGTTGTAGCCATTTGTTGAGTGTTTTTTTTGTGTCTAATCCGCATATATATCACCATTGCCCTTGATTTTCTTGACTGTATATCTCTTAAATGTCAATATATACACGTGTGATTTAGTTTACGATGATTTTTCAATGCTGAGAACCTCGATCAGAGAGAAAGAAAAGGCGTAAGGTTCACAATGGTGTAAAATTAAAATGGGATATACCGGGGTAGGATTCGAGTTACAGGAACAAGGGCCAAACCAACCACCCAAGAATGGAATCGTCGAACGAAAACACTTGTCAACCTCCTAGATGCAGGTTTTCTTGCCAACAGACCTTCTCCATCAATTAGGAATCTGATGTCGTCACTAAACACATTCCTTAAGTTGTAGCCATTTGTTGAGTGTTTTTTTTTGTCTAATCCGCATATATATCACCATTGCCCTTGATTTTCTTGACTGTATATCTCTTAAATGTCAATATATACACGTCTGCTTTAGTTTACGAAGATTTTTCAATGCCGAGAACCTCGATCAGAGAGTAAAAAAGGCGTAAGGTTCACAAGGGTGTAAAATTAAAATGAGATATACCGGGCTAGGATTCGAGTTACAGGAACAAGGGCCAAACCAACCACCCAAGAATGGAATTATCGAGCGTAAACACTTGACAACCTTCGAGAAGCAGCTTTTCTTACCACCAAACTTTTCTCCATCAATTAGGAATCTGATGCCGTCACTAAACACATTCCTTAAATTGTAGCCATTTGTTGAGTGTTTTTTTTTGTGTCTAATCTGCATATATATCCCCATTGCCCTTGATTTTCTTGACTGTATATCTCTTAAATGTCAACATATACACGTGTGATTTAGTTTACGAAAATTTTTCAATGCCGAGAACCTCGATCAGAGAATAAAAAAGGCGTAAGGTTCACAATGGTGTAAAATTAAAATGGGATATACCGGGCTAGGATTTGAGTTACAGGAACAAGGGCCAAACCAACCACCCAAGAATGGAATCGTCGAGCGAAAACACTTGACAACCTCCTAGAAGTAGCTTTTCTTGCCACCAGACCTTTCTCCATCAATTAGGAATCTGATGCCGTCACTAAACACATTCTTAAATTGTAGCCATTTGTTGAGTGTTTTTTTTTTGTGTCTAATCCGCATATATATCCCCATTGCCCTTGATTTTCTTGACTGTATATCTCTTAAATGTTAAAATATACACGTGTGATTTAGTTTACGAAGATTTTTCAATGCCGAGAACCTCTATCAGAGAATAAAAAAGGTGTAAGGTTCACAATGGTGTAAAATTAAAATGGGATATACCGGGCTAGGATTCGAGTTACAGGAACAAGGGCCAAACCAACCACCCAAGATTGGAATCGTCGAGCTAAAACACTTGACAACCTCCTAGAAGCAGCTTTTTTTGCCACCAGAACTTTCTCCATCAATTAGGAATCTGATGCCGTCACTAAACACATTCCTTAAATTGTAGCAATTTGTTGAGTGTTTTTTTTTGTGTCTAATTCGCATATATATCACCAATGCCCTTGAATTTCTTGACTGTATATCTCTTAAATGTCAACATATACACGTGTCATTTAGTTTACGAAGATTTGTCAATGCCGAGAACCTCGATCAGAGAGTAAAAAAGGCGTAAGATTCACAATGGTGTAAAATTATAATGGGATATACCGGACTAGGATTCGAGTTACAGGAACAATGGCTAAACCAACCACCCAGAAAGCGATTTAAAGCTTGAAATTGAACTAAAAATCAAAACGTGAAATTGTAAAACACAAATAAACAAATTTTGAGACCATAACACATTGTTTCTTTGATAAAAGACAGTGTCATACATCGTGTCTGTTTACGGAGCACAAGTGTCACAGCTTCCAACACAGAGAAGGCAGTGTTCATACTTGGGAATCCGGTTGGGAAGAAGATGATTATTAAAACCAGTATGACGGGAGCTATGTTGATTACAGATATGATGAGGGGTATAATGTGAATCAAGGCTATCTGGTACAATAACAGGTCAATCAAAGAAATAACATCCCGCGCCCGATTCCACAAAATCTAGTTCAACATGGAGTCCCGCAATTCAATGCGGGGAATCAACGACCTAATAATCGGGTTGGGGGCGATCAGATACAGTTTGTGGATGGTGTCCCACAAGTCATTCAAGGGGCACCAATTCAAGGCGTTGAAGGTCACTGTCGACCAGTTGTAGTACCTAACTCGTCGGTTATAGTCACACCGGTTGGAAACAATAACAGACCTTTCGAGGTTAGGCCTCAGTACTTAGGCCATCTGCCGGAGTTTTATGGAAAAAGGACCGAAGAACCATACTTGCATATTGCAAGTTTTGATTCGATTTGTCAGACGATTGAGGGTTCGGGGTTTACAAAGGATGAAGTGAAGCTGATGTTGTTTCAGTTTACTCTAAAAGACAAAGCTCGACAGTGGTTCGCGACATTACCTCCGGGTAGTATATACACTTGGTAAGAGATGCAGCAAGTGTTTTTGGAAGAATACTATACCATGAATAAAACCAGTGAAGCTCGGGATGCAATTAGAGCATTCCAGCAACATTCAGGGGAAGCGTTCCATGAGGCGTTCACAAGGTTTAAGGAGTTGCTTAGGAAATGCCCCCACCATGGCATTCAGACATGGGAATTGATTAAAGCGTTCTATGATGGGCTACTTCCTGATGATGTAAGAGATCTCATAGCCATCAGTAATGGTACATTTCTTACGAATACAGAAGCTGCAGATTGGGCATATTTGGAGAGACAGAGTGCTACTTCTAAAAGGCAGGCACAGTCTAGCAGGAGAGCAAGATCAGCATCAGCAAGAGCAATTGATTATGAAGCTGAAGAACGGGTCGAGAAATTGAAACAACAAAATTTGTTATTAGAACAACAGGTAGCTCAGATGAAGTTGGGAAAGGGAGCTAAAGTTAGAGCAGCTAATGCATTCGCAGTATGTACAGATTGTGGTGAGTTAGGACACTAGGTTGGAGAGTGTCTCGTAAGGATGGTTCCGAATGAAGAAGTGAACCAAGTATTCGGTGAACGAAAGCAGTATGATATGAAATCGAATACATATCATCCAGGTTTGCGAAACCACCCCAATTTTAGTTATGGAAATACTGCTAATCAAATGAACCCTAATTTTCAGGTATCCATGCAAGGAGGCCAGCAGTATTAGAGCCGTCAAGGTAATTACTCGCAAGGTAATTATCAAACTCAGGGCCCATATAATCAGGGTAATCAGCAGGGGAACTTTTCAAGTGCTAGTAGTGGAACGAGTGATGACAAATTGGATGCTATTATGAAGTTCATGAAGGACATCCAGAAAGATAATGAAGTTCGAGACAAAACTTCTGAGGCAATGCAGAAGCAGTTGGGGCAGCTAGCAGAAGATCTAGCTCAGCTGAGAAGGGATCCAGGTAAGTTGCCAAGTACTACCACAGTTAATCCAGCACATCAGTCATCTAGCTCAAAGAATGGAAGAAATGTGCACATCAATGCGGTAAGTGTTCGTCCAACTTTTGACACTGGTAGCGTTGAGGTAGCTCCACCATCACAAGTAGTTGAGGAGGTGGTGGAGGATGTTGATACTGAATCGGATTCTCAACATGATCAGGAAAGCACTAAGTTGAAAAAATATTTTTGTGAAAAGGAAATGTTTAGGGAAGTTAATGGTAAAAAAGTGAAGGTTCCATTTCCTATGGCTTTATTAGAACCATCTGAAACATTTGTTTTGAGTAAACGGGGCCCACCAAGGGATAAAAGGTGGGAAAATTTTAAACAAGTTAAAATTAATCTACCCTTACTCGATGCGATTAAAGAGAATCCTGATCAGGTTGAGTGTTTGAAAGAGTTAAGTACCCAAAAACGACTTCACAAGTTTCCTAAAAAAACTTGATTTAACCGCGAATGTGAATGTCGTTTTGTTGGGTACCCCTCCCCCGAAACTCCAAGATCCAGGAGCACCCATTATTTCCGTACAAGTGGGTGAATTTAAAATAGAAAGGGCACTGTTGGATCTTGGAGCGTCTGTTAGTATTCTACCAGGGAGTCTGTACGACCAATATGATTTTGGTCCGCTACAAAAAGTCAACACTACCGTGGTGTTGGCTGATCAGACTCCCATGTGTCCGAGGGGAATGGTAAGAGATGTAATTGTGAAGGTAGAAGAGTGTTACTACCCAGTTGACTTCTTGGTGCTTGATTGTGCCACAAGTTCAAAGAACACGCACCCTCCAGTCATTCTGAGTAGACCGTTCTTAGCGACTGCGCATGCAATTATCAACTGTGTTGACGGAACAGTAAGTATGAGGTTTGGTGACCGTGAATTGCGATTAAATGTGTTTTCAGATGCGACTAATTCTCCCATTTCAGGTGAACGCTCAAAAGTTGAAAGTGGTGAAGAAAATGTCTCTCCTGCAAAGGAGATTCAAACCAAACATGAGTGTTTTTTGGTTGACAGGTTTGAAGTGACAGGAAGCAAAGCGGTGAGAAAAAATGAAAGTGTGGCTCATGAGGAGTTAAAGACAGAAAAAGGGAAGCGACGAGGGAAGAAGAAGAAAAAGAAACCGCCCAAACGTGACAATGCAAAACGGAGAGTGGAGTTATTTGGTCCAATGTGGAATACAGTGGACGACTTACTAGAGCATTGGCGGGGTACATACTTAGAGGCCTTGGGACGCAAGCATCCCACTCGACCACCATGAGGGTACGTAAGGTACGGTCTGGCTGAAGACCTATAAACTTAGCGCTCTCGGGAGGCAGCCCGAGGATGTAGAGTAGTGTATATTTGTTTTGTTTTTGCGTGAGTATTTTTGCAGGTTATCGGGTTATTAATCTCTACGGATGCAATGGTCCAAGTATGGGGATGTTTGGTGAAGTTCCAATACATTCAAGTTGCAATTGCGAACATTGCACGGATTAGAGTTCAGTCAAAACTGTCCATACTCAATCTCCATTTGGACGGGGATGATCCGAACACTAATGGTAGAGATTGAACCAAATACTTGTGGACACGGCCTCGAATGAAATGCTATACGGTCGTGGTGGAACAGGACGCATGAAGATTCTACACTTTAAACCAGGGGAGTCTGTTCCATTTTTTTCATTTATTGCATTTCTATTCGTGTTTATGGTGGTATTAAACTCTATGTGTTAGGGAATGTGTTTTAATTATTTGTGTTAGGAACAGTCGCTCATGATGCTTGTTAGTTGGTATTCCCGGGTTCTGTTTTAAAAGCATGATACATTGGGGACAATGTCGCCCAAGTGTGAGGATATGGAAACCCGGGAAAGGAAAGGTTTGGGACAGAGGTTGAAAGTGATTGAAAACGATGAAAACTGAAAAAATTGAAAATTTTTAAAATTTTAAAGAATTTCATCGCCTTAAGCATGGTTGTAAAAATCCCGACTAGTCTTCGATTAGTCGCCGATTAATCACTAATCAGAGGTTCAACGATTAATGCCCGATTTATCGCTAGGTGGTAAATGGCGGTCCTATTCTGGCCAAATTTTGGCCAAACACCGGCCAAATTTCGAACAAACCTTATAAATTCCTTCCAATTACTTGTAAAAAAATGGTCAATGAGAAGTTAAAACATGTCTACTTTAAAAAAATTACATATAAAAGTGTGTGTATATATGTAACTAAAATTACATATAAAAATCTCAATCCGATTAATTTCGATTAATCCCTGTTAATCCCGATTAATCGCTAGTCGGTACCCCACCGCCCGACTAGCACCTAGCAATTCTTACAACACTGGCCTTAAGTGAACTAAATGGATATGAAAGCCGATTGTTTCAATCACTAATGGGTTCGTTGCCGGTAGTAACTAACATAGTCCTTTGTCATGGCCGTTCCTTTAAGTTGCATGAGAGTAGGTCCGACAGGTGTTTTAGGATAAAAGAATTGAGAAGAGATGTCTATTTAGGGGTAACATGCTTTAAATTGCATATGCTACGTGTCGGCAACCTTTTTACCTTTCTTTGGTAAGTATTTTGAGCCTGTAGAATGATAGAATGATTTATATTATGACTTCATTTGTTGAGAGCATGCCGCATGTTATTCTGTGTTAGAACTTGTATGATTTGATGCACGCTGAGACTGTGGTTTAACATGTGCACGTAAATGATAAAGGCATTAGGATATACCTTACACCCGTTGTGTTTGTTTTTATGTTTACCTAACCATTACCCTTAGTAGCCCTGTTGAGCCTATTCACCTTTCGTTTGTCCACCTAATGTGAATTGTTTGATATCGACCGTGAACGACAAATTTTGAATAATTGAAAAGGAAAAAAACAAAGAAAAAAATAGAAAAAGAAAAAAGAACAAAAATAGAAGTGTTGTGAATATTTTTTATGTTGTTGGGTAGAAACCAACCCATAAGTATGTTATGTTTGCAAATAAAGTTGTCACGGTTGGTTGTTTGTTTGTTCGCCACGAAAAAGAAAAAAAAATATAAGCCAAAAAAAAATTCCTACCTTTAGCCTAAGCCCAAATTCGAAAGTTCTTTTGATGCGTGTCGTGTTATATGATACAATGGAGGTGTGATTGTCATACAAGCTTATGATTTACAGAATTTCATGTTTGATTTTGAGTGTTATACATACTAGCACATTACACGCTAGTTCAGTTTTTAAACCGAGAGGAGAGTTTATTGTGAGGGGCGTGTAGCATGTGTATAATTCTAAGCATGTTAGTTTTGAATAAACAAGTCTGAAGTTTTAGAAATTACACCAATTGCTTGTCGGACTGTCAATCTTGATTGTGACAGTCTATGGAACGGGTATGACTTGGGACTTAAATTGTTGCATCAGTTAAGGGGTTTAGAGGTGTTGTTGCTATGGTGAGTAGTTCCGTAATAGTTTGCTTGAGGACAATCAAAGGTAAGTGTGGGGATGTGATATAGAGTGTGAAACATGGGTGTTTAAGGGTTGAATTTATGGGTTTAGCTTATTTTATGTGATTATATGATTGGAATTGTTTTATTGCGAGTGTTTGTATGTTCGCAGGTAAAACAGGTAATACGGGTGAGTATAGGGATCCAAAGTGTAACTTCAAATATGAACAAGTGTGAACACATTAAATACAAATCATTTTGGCATTCATTCACACGATTTGGAGGCAGCTTTTGGGTTTTGATTTTTTTGGATATGGATACCTTGGCAGCCAAAAAGAGGTGGAGCTTAGACTTTGTGAAAACAACATCAACATCACATCTCATAATTATTTGAAAGGCAACAAGCATCATGTGAAGAGAGGCAGCCATGTGTTGTGGGGTTATTATTTTAATAATAAAAAAATCAATTTTGAGGAAAGCATCATCATTACTACACATGAATGCAAACTTTGTGGTATTATTTGGCGGCAATATATGTGAATAAAGGGGGGTTTTGTTGTCAACAATATCATTAACACAAGAAAGAAGGGAGTATCACGTGAAAAAAGAAGCACATGCAAAGACACTGAATTGAGGGACACACGTGCAGCCATATATAGGTAAACTTTGGCTGACTTTGGTGGCTTTTGGGGAGCATACAAGAAAAGAAACAGAAAGTTAGATATGTTGTTTACGGACTCTATTCCGTAACTTACGGTGTCAAGTAGGCCTTCACAAAAATCAACAGGAACATGCATATGAGGTTTACGTTTTGATGTTGGGACTTACGGATTCAAAGTAACACAAAGGGCTGCTTGTTGGATTATTATTGTGCTCTCATAAAAACATCTTGATCCACGAATTTTGGGCCATAAACTAGACTTTTTGGGCTTTTGATTTCATCATCATTCCATCGATCTTTTTGAGCCGCACATCCATACTTGGAGCACACATCATCTAACATCATCACACATCATCACGATTCATTATTCATCATCCGAAAAATACCAACATTCAAGGAAATAATGTGTTCATCTCTTTTTGAAGCTATGGAAGATTGTCCGCGCGTCATCAGCGGTTAATCGTCCCATGACCGTCTCCGGGAATAGGGTTTGTGTTTAAACATTGGGTTGTTTATTGTTACGACTATTTGGATTAGGATTCGATTAAACTTTCATTTAGTCGTTCCTATTGTTTCTTGTTTTGATTAAACATTTTTTTATTATCGTAATCATTCTTGTTCATCAATTATTTGGTTTGTTCATCAACAACCGGGATTAAATTCTAGGATGTCATTGTTTTAAACCTTTAATCATTGAACTGGATTATGTTTATGAAATCTTAAATTGGTAATTAATTGGGTTACTATTGATTTGCATCAATCCTTCGGTTTCGATCGTGGATCATTGCAATCAAATATATTATATGTTAGTTATTTATCAAAACAAGTTTTACGAATCATGTCTATGTGATTTCCAAATAGTGGTAATTAAGTAACCTGATTTTCTGCATAACCTGAAAACCCGGAGATTGGTCCTTTCTCTCATTATTGCTCACAACTACAAATTTCCATTCGTTTTCATAATTACTCTCACAAACTGCAAAAAGCAATTAGGTTTTAATTTAGATAATAGTTATAAACAACGAACTTTCACACTTTCCACTGATTCCCCGTGGATTCGACACCCTACTTGCCCTTTACTAGTAAAAGGTGAATAGGACACTAGTACTTATATTTTTGACCGACCTTACGACATCGATCAAGGAACAACGGTCAAACCAACCACCCAAGAATTGAATCGTCGAGCGAAAACGCTTGAAAACCTCCTAGAAGCAGCTTTTCTTACCACCAGACCTTTTTCCATCAATTAGGAATTTGATGCCGTCACTAAACACATTGCTTAAATTGTAGCCATTTGTTGAGTGTTTTTTTTGTGTCTAATCCGCATATATATCACCATTTCCTTTGATTTTCTTGACTGTATATCTCTTAAATGTCAACATATACACGTGTGATTTAGTTTACGAAGATTTTTCAATGCCGAGAACCTCGATCAGAGAGTAAAAAAGGGGTAAGGTTTACAATGGTGTAAAATTAAAATGGGATATATCGGGCTAGGATTCGAGTTACAGGAACAAGGGCCAAACCAACCACCCAAGAATGGAATCGTCGAGCGAAAACACTTGACAACCTCCTAGAAGCAACTTTTCTTGCCACCAAACCTTTATCCATCAATTAGGAATCTGATGCCGTCACTAAACACATTCCTTAAATTGTAGCCATTTGTTGAGTGTTTTTTTTGTGTCTAATCCGCATATATATCACCATTTCCCTTGATTTTCTTGACTGTATATCTCTTAAATGTCAACATATACACGTGTAATTTAGTTTACGAAGATTTTTCAATGCCGAGAACCTCGATCTGAGAGTAAAAAAGGCGTAAGGTTCACAATGGTGTAAAATTAAAATGTGATATACCGGGCTAGGATTCGAGTTACAGGAACAAGGGCCAAACCAACCACCCAAGAATGGAATCGTTGAGCGAAAACACTTGACAACCTCCTAGAAGCAGCTTTTCTTGCCACCAGACCTTTCTCCATCAATTAGGAATCTGATGCCGTCACTAAACACATTCCTTAAATTGTAGCCATTTATTGAGTGTTTTTTTTTATGTCTAATCCGCATATATATCACCATTGCCCTTGATTTTCTTGACTGTATATCTCTTAAATGTCAACATATACATGTGTGATTTAGTTTACGTAGATTTTTCAATGCTAAGAACCTCGATCAGAGAGTAAAAAAAGCGTAAGGTTCACAATGGTGTAAAATTAAAAAGGGATATACCGGGCAAGGATTTGAGTTACAGGAACAAGGGCCAAACCAACCACCCAAGAAAGGAATCGTCGAGCGAAAACACTTGACAACCTCCTAGAAGCAGCTTTTCTTGCCACCAGACCTTTCTCCATCTATTATGAATCTGATGCCGTCACTGAACACATTCCTTAAATTGTAGCAATTTGTTGAGTGTTTTTTTTGTCTAATCCGCATATATATCACCATTGCCCTTGATTTTCTTGACTGTATATCTCTTAAATGTCAACATATACACGTGTGATTTAGTTTACGAAAATTTTTCAATGCCGAGAACCTTGACCAGAGAGTAAAAAAGGCGTAAGGTTCACAATGGTTTAAAATTAAAATGGGATATATCGGGCTAGGATTCGAGTTACAGAAACGTCGGGCAAACCAACCACCCAAGAATGGAATCGTCGAGCGAAAACACTTGACAACCTCCTAGAAGCAGCTTTTCTTGCCACCAGACCTTTCTCCATCAATTAAGAATCTGATGCCGCCACTAAACACATTCCTTAAATTGTAGTCATTTGTTGAGTGTTTTTTTTTTGTGTCTAATCCGCATATATATCACCATTGCCCTTGATTTTCTTGACTGTATATCTCTTAAATGTGAACATATACACGTGTGATTTAGTTTACAAAGATTTTTCAAAGTCAAGAACCTCAATCAGAGAGTAAAAAAGGCGTAAGGTTCACAATGGTGTAAAATTAAAATGGGATATACCGGGCTAAGATTCGAGTTACAGGAACAAGGGCCAAACCAACCACCCAAGAATGGATTCGTCGAGCGAAAACACTTGACAACCTTCTAGAAGCAGCTTTTCTTGCCACCAGACCTTTCTCCATCAATTAGGAATCTGATCGAGGTTCACGGCATTGAAAAATCTTCGTAAACTAAATCACACGTGTATATCTTGACATTTAAGAGATATACAGTTAAGAAAATCAAGAGCAATGGTGATATATATGCGGATTAGACACCAAAAAATAAACACTCAAAAAATGGCTACAATTTAAGAAATGTGTTTAGTGATGGCATCAGATTCCTAATTGATGGAGAAAGGTCTGGTGGCAAGAAAAGCTGCTTGCAGGAGATTGTCAAGTGTTTTCGCAAGACGATTCCATTCTTGGGTGGTTGGTTTGGCCCTTGTTCATGTAACTCGAATCCTAGCCCGGTATATCCCATTTTAGTTTTACACCATTGTGACCTTACGCCTTTTTTACTCTCTGAACGAGGTTCTTGGCATTGAAAAATCTTCGTAAATTAAATCACACGTGTATATGTTGACATTTAAGAGATATACAGTAAAGAAAATCAAGAGCAATTGCGATATATATGCGGATTAGACACCAAAAAATAAACACTCAAAAATGGCTACAATTTAAGAAATGTGTTTAGTGATGGCATCAGATTCCTAATTGATGGAGAAAGTTCTGGTGGCAAGAAAAGCTGCTTCCAGGAGGTTGTCAAGTGTTTTCGCAAGACGATTCCATTCTTGGGTGGTTGGTTTGGCCCTTGTTCTTGTAACTCGAATCCTAGCCCGGTATATCCCATTTTAGTTTTACACCATTGTGAACCTTACGCCTTTTTTAGTCTCTGGTCAAGGTTCTCGGCATTGAAAAATCTTCGTAAATTAAATCACACGTGTATATGTTAACATTTAAGAGATATACAGTAAAGAAAATCAAGAGCAATGGCGATATATATGCGGATTAGACACCAAAAAATAAACACTCAAAAAATGGCTACAATTTAAGGAATGTGTTTAGTGATGGCATCAGATTCCTAATTGATGGAGAAAGGTCTGGTGGCAAGAAAATCTGCTTCCAGGAGGTTGTCAAGTGTTTTCGCTCGACGATTCCATTCTTGGGTGGTTGGTTTGGCCCTTGTTCCTGTAACTCGAATCCTAGCCCGGTATATCCCATTTTAGTTTTACACCATTGTGAACCTTACGCCTTTTTTACTCTCTGGTCGAGTTTCTCGGCATTAAAAATCTTCGTAACTAAATCACACGTGTATATGTTTACATTTAAGAGATATACAGTCAAGAAAATCCAGAGCAATGGTGATATATATGCGGATTAGACACCAAATAATAGACACTCAAAAAATGGCTACAATTTAAGGAATGTGTTTAGTGACGGCATCAGATTCCAAATTGATGGAGAAAGGTCTGGTGTTCAAGGAGGTTGTCAAGTGTTTTCGCTCGACGATTCCACTCTTGGGTGGTTGGTTTGGCCCTTGGTTCTGTAACTCGAATCCTAGCCCGGTATATCCCATTTTAGTTTTACACCATTGTGAACCTTACGCCTTTTTTACTCTCTGATCGAGGTTCTCGGCATTGAAAAATCTTCGTAAACTAAATCACACTTTAACTCGAATCCTAGCCCGGTATATCCCATTTTAGTTTTACATCATTGTGAACCTTACGCCTTTTTTACTCTCTGATCGAGGTTCTCGGCATTGAAAAATTTTCGTAAACTAAATCACACGTGTATATCATGACATTTAAGAGATATACAGTCAAGAAAATCAAGAGCAATGGTGATATATATGCGGATTAGACACCAAAAAATAAACACTCAAAAAATGGCTACAATTTAAGGAATGTGTTTAGTGACGACATCAGATTCCTAATTGATGGAGAAATGTCTGGTGGCAAGAAAAGCTGCTTCCAAGAGGTTGTCACGTGTTTTCGCTCGACGATTCCATTCTTGGGTGGTTGGTTTGGCCCTTGTTCCTGTAACTCGAATCCTAGCCCGATATATCACATTTTAGTTTTATACCATTGTGAACCTTACGCCTTTTTTACTCTCTGATCGAGGTTCTCGGCATTGAAAAATCTTCGTAAACTAAATCACACGTGTATATGTTGACATTTAAGAGATATACAGTCTAGAAAATCCAGAGCAATTGTGATATATATGCGGATTAGACACCAAAAAATAAACACAAAAAAATGGATACAATTTAAGGAATGTGTTTAGTGACGATATCAGATTCATAATTGATAGAGAAAGGTTTGGTGGCAAGAAAAGCTGCTTCCAAGAGGTTGTCACGTGTTTTCGCTCGACGATTCCATTTTTGGGTGGTTGGTTTGGCTCTTTTTCCTGTAACTCGAAGCCTAGCCCGGTATATCCCATTTTAGTTTTACACCATTGTGAACCTTACGCATTTTTTACTCTCTGATCGAGGTTGTCGGCATTGAAAAATCTTCGTAAACTAAATCACACGTGTATATGTTGACATTTAGGAGATATACAGTTAAGAAAATCAAGAGCGATAGCGGTTAACTTTATCCATTTTTTCTGTTAACGAGAAGGGAAATTCGATCATTTTATATGGCCGAATTGCCCTCTTAGTTAACAAAATTACATATAAAATGACCAAATTGCCCTTGTTGTTAACATAAAAATTATATGAAGTTAACTCAGTGGACTATAATGGCAACGGTGAAACATTTTTTAACCGACAGTTAAAAATGAAATTTTTGGACTAAAGTGGCGAAATACGCCAAACCACGTGGACTAAAATCGCATATATCATATTACAATAAACCGGACACAATTTCCTTACAAAACACAGAACAGGTCGGAAAGCGTTGATTCTATATTTAAGGTCTACTCTTTACCGGTAACAAACAACAAATGATCAAAACCCCTTATGAAGATACTGTATTTTTTATTATTAATCAACACTTGAATTTCAAAACCCTAGCCATGATTGTCTGAAATCTGTACCATCAACAACAACAACTCTGTATCTTGTTCGATCGGCAGTGTCCGAAACAAAGAAAGAAAGAGCTGATCGATCGCGTTTGTGATTCCGGCAATTCGTCGAACACATGGCAGACAAAAAGCAGCTCATCTTGGTGGTCGAAGGTACCGCCGCTATGGGTCCCTACTGGCGCACCATAGTCTCCGATTATCTCGAAAAAGTTATCAGGTAATTTTACTTCCATTTAGGGGTTTCAATTTTATGCGTAATTGTATGTAATATGTTTGTAGATTATATGTAATTTGGGTTGGTTGAAGTTTGTAGCATTGTTTGGTTGTAATCTAGCCTTTGATTTGTTGAAATTTGTATTGGTTTGGGCTAGATTAATTGTTTTTTTGATTGTAATGTATTAGGGTTTTATGGGTTCAGAACCTGTTTTTGAGAAAAATAATGTATTTATTAGTTAGATTAGGGTTAAGAAATTAATTTAGACATTACATTTGGCTGAAAATGAATTGAAATTGGAAAAGATTAAATTTTGACATAGATTATAGTCATATGGGGAGATGATGATCATTTTGATGATCATTTTGATATGTATATGCTTAAAGGCTGATGTTTTCGTTACTAATTGTCTGTTTGTTTGTTCATGCAGGTCATTTTGCGATAATGATTCTTTGGTAAATCTACTTTCATCTGAGTACAAATGACGATTTCCGTTTTCAAGTTAATTGTTTTACGCATTATATGTCATTTATAGTGATTGTGTTTCCATATAATTCAGCTATCAACATGTTTATTTATAGGCAAATTGGATTTTAATAATCCGAAATGACACTTTTTGGCCGATAATAGTCCCAACTCAGTTAATTACCCACAATAATCCGAACTCTTCCATTTTGTTTGTAAAATAGTCCAACGTTAAAAAAAACATAACGAAGTTAAGTTTATTTTTCCAAATTACAAACTGATGTTTTCCGGCTTTTGATCAGAACAAGGATACGAGTCTATTGATGTAAAACTTACCTCGAAACAGTGCTCCAAACGACGAAAACGGTGCTTCAATTTGGGTGTTTGAACTTCTAGTTAACAAAAATTAAGTCGTTTAGAGCACTGTTTCGAGGTAAGTTTTTACATCAATCGACTAGTATCCTCGCTCTGATCAAAAGCCCGAAAACATTGGTTTGTAATTTGGATAAAAACTTTACTCCGCTATGTTTTTTTAACGGCGAACTATTTTACAAACAAAATTGAAGAGTTCGGATTATCGTGGGTAATTAACTGAGTTGGGATTATTATCGGCCAAAAAGAGCCAGTTCGGATTATCAAAATCCAATTTGCCCTATTTATATTATAAGTTATGTTATGCCTTATCGATCCTAATAACTAAGTTAGCCTCTTTACGATCTTACCAATAGGAAATTCAGAATTCGCTTTTAGATTGTTTGCACTCTTTTTACCTTGTTAGAACTTGGTTGACAATTGACATAAATAAATTCTGTTTAGAAAATATTAATTATGATAAATTCTGAATAAACTCGTGCTTACTTTTTCGGCGTTACAAAAGCAACATGTAATGGTATAGTTATATAAGGTCTACTCGCAGAGTTGCAGATAAGAAGTATATGATTAATCATATACAACGTGTGTCTTGTCTTGGATGGTGAATTACTAATTTGTGAACTATGTAGAAGATGTGTAGAGGTTCTTCTAGGAGTATCCAAGAAGAATTCTTAATTAAGAAATGTAGAAATTAAAAATCTTTCTTGTGTATTCATGCTTCTACCAACTTAAAAATCTGTTATTTTTTGTTTTATGAGCAGAAATCATCTGGGGCTGTTGCTGAGCTGGCCCTGATAATGTTCAATTCTCATGGATCGTACAGCTGTGCGTATTTTCTATCTTATTTATTCCTATAAAAACAATCATTTCCTGCACTTTTATTACTTATATATTGTGTTTTCTATCAATTTAAATTCAGCTTGCTTGGTACAACGAAGCGGTTGGACAAGAAATGTCGATTATTTCTTCGAATGGCTATCGGCTTTACACTTTTCGGGTGGTGGTTTCTGTGACGCTGCAATTGCCGAGGGACTCGGTGAAGTTTTAATGGTATATGTCGTAATTTTTTTAATTTTATTTAAATTTTTAGGTATTATAAATTAATAAATTGCGAAATTGTCATTACTTTTTATATGATCAGATGTATCCGTATTCAAACGTGTCGCAAAATCAACACAATATGGGTGTTCAAAGGCATTGTATACTTGTTGCTGCAAGCAATCCATATCCGTTACCGACACCTGTTTACCGACCACCAATTCAGAAAATAGAACCGGCTGATAATAGTGAGGCACAGTCAGAGAGCCGGTTATCAGATGCTGAAACTGTCGCAAAAGCGTTTTCTCAGGTACTAAAATGGAATTATATATAGTTTGTTAACGGTGATTTTGTACTAATTTCTATTGTTGCATCAGTGTTCTATTTCTCTATCGGTTATATGCCCGAAGCAGCTTCCAAAACTCAAAGCAGTTTATAATGCGGTAATCGTCATTAACTTTACATCTTCTTTCAGTCTTGGTTTATAGATATAGTTTTAGAATTAGAACGTAAATTATAATAAGAAATGACAATGTTACCCTTTTTGATTTTGTGCTTGGTTTACGAACAAATAGCTAATAACAAATAATAATAAGACCATTTCTAATAGGAGTAATAGATAGATAATATGATTATAATTGCATACAAGTTGCTATACTAAGTAGCTATAATAATGAACAAAATAGTATGATAATATCTAAAAAAGGTTATTGAAGATTTATTTTTCCATAATTTTGATTTCTTGTGATTTCCTGTTTGGTTTTAGAATAAATATTTGGATTCTGATTATAATAAGAATCTATAGAAATAATGATTTTAACAAATACTTATAATAAAGAAGTAAATTTATAATAATTAATCCAAATTTTTTTATTAGAATATTGACCTTCTGTATATCAACCTTGTAGGCAAAAAGGAACCCGGCATCACCGGATCCGACAATTGACGTTGTGAAAAATCCGCATTATCTGGTACTCATTTCTGAAACGTTCATGGAGGCCCGTGCGGCTTTAAGTCGATCAGGAATTACAACTATGCCCTCTCAAAGTCCTATAAAAGTCGACACAAGTTCAATTCCTCCAGTTTCGGGCCCACCTCCAACTTCCGTTACATCAAACGCGTCGTTAATAAACCGCCAGCCCATTTCAGCAGCAACCATTCCTCCCGCTACTGTAAAAGTTGAACCCACGACGGTTTCATCAATGCCACCCGCACCCGCACCAGTGACCGCACCTTCTTTTCAACATGTGCCGCCTGTGGCTCGAGCCGTGTCTCAAGGTGTCCCGACCATGCAAACGTCTTCACCATTGTCGGTTTCTCAAGAAATGTTATCGAACAATGAAACGGTTCAAGAAGTTAAACCTGTTGTTAACGGAATTCAACCGCCGTTACGTCCTACTGGTCCCGTAAACGTGAGCATTCTTAATAACCTTTCACAAGCGCGGTTAATGAACTCTGCCCTTGCTGGCGGCACATCCATGGGGCTACCGTCGGTGATTGGCGGGAATCCAATGGCCATGCATATGAATAACATGATATCTAGCGGAATGGCATCAACTGTACCCATATCGCAAACCGTAATTCCACCTGGGCAATCCAGTCTTACATCGATTCCTGCATCGAGTACGGTTTCTGGGACTGCACTGAGTACCGTACCCGTATCCGTACCCAGTTCATTTACTTCAGCCACTTCTAACATGACTGGGAGTGTAAGTCAACCATTGGGTAATCTTGGTCAGCCTGTTTCGGGCATGGGCCAAGGGAACCTTGCAGGCCCAGGCCCAGGACCGCAAATGGTGCAGAGCGGAATGGGAATGAATCAGAATATGATGGGTGGTGTGGGTCAACCTGGTATGGCTGGATCTGGAACCGGAACCGGAACAATGGCCGGAACTGGGGCTGGAAATGGGACCGGGACCATGATGCCGACACCTGGCATGTCTCAACAAGTACCGGGAATGCAAACTCTTGGTGTAAATAACAACACCGCTGCTAATGTTGGTCTTCCGCAACAGACGGCAGGTGGCGGTGCACTGCAATCAGCTCAGTCAAAATATGTCAAAGTTTGGGAGGTAACACTATATTATACTGATATGATATGATTATATGATATATGATAATAAAGATATTATAATGATATGATTATATGTTTAGTTATGTAAAAGATCTATCGGTGCAGGGTAACTTATCGGGGCAGAGGCAAGGGCAGCCTGTGTTTATTACAAGATTAGAAGTAAGCTTAAAAACCTTGACCCCTTGAAAGTTAAAACATCCTGTTATAAATAATTTTCATAATTTCAACTGTTATAAATTTGTATCTTAGAACTTATGTATTTTATGAACTTATTGCAGGGATACCGGAGCGCGACAGCTTCAGAATCGTAAGTTTTTGTTTCTAATATCTGCAAACCCTAAAACGGTTTAATGAATATATAAGCTCAAAAAGGATTGTTGTTTATTAGATACTTATCTGGATTATCTCCTTTTATGCTTCAGGCTTGCGGCTAACTGGCCACCAACTATGCAAATAGTTCGCCTTATATCTCAAGATCACATGAATAACAAGTATTAACCACCATCATTTTGCATCACATTTTTGTTGCAATTTTATCATGACCTAATTATGTTATATTTATTTTCACTTGTGTATCAGGCAATATGTGGGAAAAGCAGATTTTTTAGTTTTCAGAGCGATGAATCAGCATGGATTTCTCGGACAGCTACAAGAAAAGAAGCTTGTAAGTTTATTAAAAACGAATCTTCTCCCTTTTCTTCTTTTAGTTATACATTAGTGTACCATTTATCATATTTCCTAATTTAATTCTATAAATATTATAATGGTGACATTTTTGTAAACAATGTAGTGTGCAGTCATACAGCTACCCTCACAGACCCTTTTACTCTCGGTTTCTGATAAAGCATGCCGGTTGATTGGAATGCTTTTCCCTGGAGTAAGTTTCACTTATTGTTTTCCTTAATTTTTTTTTTTTTTTTTTTTTTTGAATGGCAAAATTTGCTCCTACACCATTTATTTATATACCCTTTTCCTTAATTTTCTATTAAATCAATGCTAAATCTGGAATTTTAGTAAATTGTAGAAAATATGACTGAAACCGACATTATCATGAATAGGGCTGCAAACGAATCAGATGTTTAGCGAACACTGCATGAACCGTTCGGCTGGAAGTTCGTTTGCGTTCATTCGTTTAACAAATGAACGAACACGAACAAGAAATTTCGTTTGTTTAGTTAAACAAACGAACATGAATAGAGGCCGCGTTTGTTCATTTATGTTCGTAAACGTTCGGTAACCTGTTCGTTTATGTTTGTTTGTGTTCGATAGTTCATTAGAGTTTTTAACTTAAGTACTTTAAATTCCCAGTAATAGATTATTTAATAAATATTAGTGTATTAAATATTAGTATTACTTCACTTATTTTGATTAACTATTATTTGGGTGGATTAAATGAAGACTTCGAGTTTATTTTGGGTAGATTAGATGAGGACTTCGAGTTTATTTTGGGTAGATTAGATGAGGACTTTAAGTTTAATATGATAATTTTGTGTTTTTGGAGACATTATTTTATGGTAATTATGTGATCAAGATTACGTCAACTATGTTTGGATAACTGGGTTAGTATATTTTGGGCGGATTTACACAATGTTTGTGATGAAAGATGCCGATTTATATTAGAAATTTGATATATGTTCGTGTATGTTTGTTTATGAATGCTCGTTTGTGTTCGTTTGTGTTCATGAACGTTTGTTTGCGTTCGTTTGTGTTCATGAACATTTGATTGCATTCGTCTATGTTCATGAACGTTCATTGGTATTCATTGGCATTCACTTTTGTCCGCTACCTGAAATTAACAAACAAACACAAACGAATCGTTCGGTTCGTTTGCAGCCCTAAATTCATGAAATATATCTTTTTGTTATATTAAACAGGACATGGTGGTGTTTAAGCCACAAATCTCCGGTCAGCAGCAGCCGCAACAGCTACAGCCGCAACAGCTTCAACCGCAACAGCACCCACAAATGCAACAACAGCAGCAGCAGCAGATGCAACACATGCAGCAGCAACAACAGATTCCACCACTGCAGCAACAACAGCAGATGCAACAGCCGCCACAACAACAGCAGCCGCCGCCACAACAACCATTGCAGCAGCAGCCACAGCAGCAGCAGCAACAACAAATGGTTGGGACTGGGATGAACCAAGGTTATGTTCAGGGTCCAGGGGGCAGATCGCAATTGGTATCTCAGGGACAAGTTTCTTCACAAGGCCCGCAAAGCATGTCCAGCGGTAGTTTCATTAACTGATCCTAATTTTACATTAAAACATATAAGAAAAGCATGTGGAATTGATCATGTATTGTGTATGCATATGTTTTTGGCATGTTACTTTTGGTGTTAGGATGTATGAAGTAATAATATTTATTCAATAAGACTATTATTGTTAAGTGAAAACTGATGTGTATGTATGATGATATTAGATTCAAGTCTAATTCTAATTCAGTCATGGAATAATGGATTTTAATATATACAAAAATAATTACTGATGGGCCCCACCTTTTAACCTATTGTCGACCAACGAACCTTTTCTAACTGAGGTCTAACCCAACTAGTTATGGTGAGGCGGCACAAACCTTTGTTATTTGATGAGGTGGCCGGCTGGCCGCCTATGTGGCATTCTCAACACCGCCTCACCTTCACCACCACCGCCATCACCACCACCACTCGCCACCACCCACCTCCACCTCACCACCACCATTCGCCACCACCCCCAACACCTGCAACCCGACACCATAACCCCGTCTACAAACACCAACCACCACCATTAAAATATTTATATCAACAGCCCCCTTCTCTTGTCTCTCTACAATGTGGTGGCCTGAGGTTGTCACAGGTGGATGGTGACTGAATGTCGATGGTGGTGGTGGAGGTGAGGTGGTAATGAGAGTGTCACATAAGCAGCCACCTCATCAAATAACAAATGTTTGTGTCATGTCAACATCCACATCACCAAAAGACTAAGGGGCTGTTTGGTAGCCTCTGAATGGTCATTAAGAGGCTACCTCTTAATGGAACCATTAAGAATTTTACCAATGAGAAGGTAGAAGAATGTGACATGTGATGGTTTACCATTCAGAGGTTACCTCTTAACCATTCAGACTTGAGGTTACCTCTTATTCATTCAGAGGTTTTAAGACATTAAGAGGTAGCATCTGAATGTTCATTAAGAGGCTACCAAACAGCCCCTAAGTGAGTTAGACTTCAGTTAGAAAAGGTCCGTTGTTGGACAATAGGTTAAAAGGTGGACCAGCACTGGTTATTTTTTGTAGTTGGGACTGTTGCCGGTCAATGACAAATACTTGTGATCATTAAAATTCATTACCTTCATTTATTAGGAAAATCTTAAGTGCAACTAATGTTATTATGTGGATGTAGTTTAGAGAACGGATCCACTTGATGCGTGTTTTCTATATAATTATATAACTAAAATACGGTTACAAAATGAGAATGTTTTTATTGTAACTTTCAACTTGTTTGATCGGGTTGACATGTTTTTATCGTAGTTAAGTTTTTTATTCTTATTTCTTTTGTTAGATATAAACATATAACCTAAATTATTTAAATTTAGAATTTAGAATTTATAAATTAATTGAATTGAAACAAATGTGAATAATGAACAAGTTCTTCAAGTAGTAGCAGAGATCTCCATTAGGGTAAAGGGAGTGGAGCGGTGAACTCGACGGCAAAGGAGTTTGCCGCGCGGCAACACCGCCGCCGGCCTCCTTTGTCGCTCGGCAAACTTGAACAAGCGGGGTTGGGTCACCGATTCGGGAAAGAGGGGGGACAAGACTTGTTATGTTTTATGTGTGTGTGTATGTTTGACTTTAACATATATATATATTTTTTTAAAATGAAAAAAAAAAAGGTTTACCACTTTCAAGTGTTTAACCAATGCCAACACTTTTCACCAAAGTTTAAACTTTTTCTCCTCTCTGACGTGGCACTCTCTGATTGGTCCATTTTAAAGTTTACCACTTTCACATGTTTAACCACTCCCTTCACCCTTAAATTTCCTAAAGGTGGTTTTAATCATATATATAAAGCTTAAAGTGAAAGGTGGTGTGTATACAGTTTTATTGGTCACCTCTCTCCCTTAAAAGTAACTTGACAGTTCCACACCAACTTTATAGGAAATCAATTATCATGGGTAATTAGGTATTCTCAATTTATATAGTTTTTTTTTTTTTGGATATACAAGCTAGTTAAAGAGTATGTATTTCAAATGTTGCAACCAAAGGCTTGTAAATTTGTAATAGTATCTAATTTGAGCCTTCATGTTTGTTTAAACTTAAAAGGTTCGGATGCTTATCTTAGAAAAAAATAACACCGTTAGCTTCGTCTTCTAAATCACTTGCTTTGTATTATTTTTTTTGGACAACAAACACCTTTCTCAATTATCACCAAATAGTACAACAGTAAATCATCTAGCAAGTTGCTAGACCCAGCCCCATTACATCATCACCCCATAGAACAGTAAGCAAAATACAAATTCTTTAGGTTAGAGGTGTTCATCGAATCGAATATCGAATTGCTCGAATCGAAACTTTTGAATAATTTATTTTTCTGCTTAAATTCGAATTCAGTTAAGAATCAGCCAATTCGATTCAAATTAAAATCCCAATTCGAATTCGAATTGAATTCGGATGAATTCGTTTTGATTCAAATTCAGTTAAAATATGTAATAAGTTATTTAAGTTATGGGCTTTGTAATGGACTATTTTAATACTTAGAATAAAGTTAGAGACTAATTTATGTTACTGTCCAATATAAGTTATATATGTATTATATATAAAAATAATAAATAAATATGTATAATTTTAATTCGAATCGAATTAAAAATTATAAATTCGTATTCGATTCTGGATTCGAATTCTTGATACTCAAAACTATTCTTAATAATCGAATTGAATAAAATCGAATTTCGAATTTTTTCAAATTCGAAACAAATTCTGAAGACCCCTAATTCATGTACATCAGAATTCACCCAACTTTTTCATTTATTGCGCCAATTTTTGCCCGACTTTTGACCCATAGGAAGTTCGTTGCTTGAACCTCTCCAAAAATCCTGTCTATGTTCACAACTTCACACGATTGCCGGATTGTATTAGACTGGAAGGTATGGTGAGGGTCATCCCCAAGGGGATGGACCGCCACGTAGACCGCCACATAAGCGGATGTGAGGATGGGCCTAAAGAGGATAAACCTAGGGGGTGGGGGATGTGCCCCTTTATGTGTATATATATGTATGTATAGGTGTGTGTGTGTGTGTGTGTGTGTGTGTTGGAGAGGGACGGCAAGATCGTCTGGGATCCGCTGGTGAAGACGGACCGGCCCATAGGGGGGGCGGTGTTCCGGGGCGGCGCCAGGGCTCGACGGCCCTTGACCGTCCCCATACCGTCTAGTCTTATGTATTGCAAACTAACGGTCAAAAGATGTAATTATTTCAAGACACACGACAAACTTCAGTGCTTCACCAACCAACAACTTACTCTATATTTCCATTAAGTCCTTCTAGTACACTTTTTTACTCTTGCATCATAGTGATGATCATCATGACATGTGTACTCCTCCCTCAAGTGAATTCACTCCATGCTTGTTTGTTTCCATCAATATTTGATTCTCTTGAATCTTGAATATTAGAAGCATGCTAACATTTTAATTATGCCAAATGCAATAAATACATAGAATATTAGATTGCGTCAAAGGGTACATATTTTAAAGATATCTTATAATGATATCTTTATCCCAAAACTATTTAAAAAAACTATTTAACTTACTTTAAATAGCTTAGTTCATAAAGTATAAAAGCATATATATTAAAGTAGAACACCTTGTACATGTGAAACACACCTTATTAATGAAAAGTACACTAATGTAATTATGTTGATGATTTTAGTGCCATAAACTGTTTTACTGTAATTGAGTTGCACAAAGAGCCCAAATAAATAGGTGATGAGTGCACACTCGTATAAAATGGTTTAAATTTTAGACTCATCGGAATAACATGACTTTAAGAGTTGAAATAAAATTTTGTTTTGTACGTACGATAATCAATGTGTGTAAAATTTGACTCTATGTTGATCAACTTAGGCGTATGGTGCTACGTGAACATTAGGCCTCTATGCTATGTCGATTTTGAAAGAAGCTAACATAGTGTGGTCGGCTTAAGAATTTCATCAAGTCACTGTAAGCACTTGGTTTGTATACAAAATTTTACAAAGATTACTTTGCGTGTAATCATTGATGTAAGGCGGCGATAATGAATAAACTGATGATCGTTGCACATTGATGGTTAAAATTTAATAAAACTTCAATTAAACGAGAAAGTGTTAGGGGCTGTTTGTTTAATTCTTAATGAGGCTCTTAATGGTTCAGAACTCTTACTGGTTCAACTCTTAATGGTTCAGACTGTTTGTTTCGCGAGCACATGTCTGAATGGTTCAGACATTTGCCTCTGAATGGTTAAGCATTATACTAAGTCTGAATGGTTAAGACCTCTAATCTGAATTGGTCAGACATTTGCCTCTAAACGGTTAAACACTATACTGCCTCTTAATGGTTCAGACCTCTTACTAGTTCAACACTTAACCATTCAGAAGTTGTCAAACAGCCCCTTAGTTTTCGCTAAATAGGGTATGGATGGATCAACCTTTATGGCTGTAACCCAAATGATTTTCTTGCATACCATATAGCATTGGCATTTAATGCACATTGATGTATACCTAAAGTAGTTACCATACAATATTATATAAATTTAGTTGGCGACCTTGGTGACATGTTTTAGTTAGTGGTAAATAGCATGCGGTTGAACCAGAAAACTTTTATAAGGAATTGACATTACTAATATTTTAGCAATGTCCTTTCGTGTTCCATTATGATGGAATGGGTTTGAAAAGTTTGATAAAATATTTGATTAATTACTTTGATAATTATATCCCATTGATCATCATGTTTATCATCTTAATCCTACAACACTATTTTCCTTTGCTTCTACTCAAAAATCACATCATGCAACATGGATATTTCATCATGTTTTGAAGAAACCCTGTACCAATATCTTTAATTGTTAAACAAAATAAAAAATAAAAATAGTATATATTAAACTTTAATTAATCAGTGTCCACAATATCATATACATGTTCAACTTATTGTTTTTATTTGCCTTGATATACTAGATAAAGATTAGTCCTACCACTTGCATGCGACTATTAAAACGAGATGAATCAAACTCGAGCTTATTTTGTTTTTTGCTTGGCCGGTGGGGTGGTAGAGGCTTTGTGCCTTTTGGGAAGAGACCGAGGTTCAATTCCTTATATAGAGTAAACTTGGTGTAATTTAGGAGTAGTGATTGTGTAATTTTTGCCGTTAAAAAAATTATATGCATATATAATTATTTCTATACATTTATAAATCTATATTTTTATATGTGTAACATAATATATTATTTAGTTATTTATTATATTATTATTTATATAATTATATTTATTATGTAATATATTTTTTGTATTAGTACAAATTACAATATTCATATAAATAATAGGCACGTTTAGGTTTAAAAGTATAATTAAACTCTATACAAAGCTCGGGATACCAAAGGGCATATGGTCTAGCAATATCAAGGTGTGTAGAAAAGGTGTTCCTCCCCATGTGGTTGAGAGTTTATGTCCCATGGCGGACAAAATGTGTAGATATAGGTTTAGGATTAGAGCGTGTGTGAGTTACCCGTAAAAAGAAACCCGGGTTTGTTTGGTATACGAGCTTTATTTAGACTCAAGCTCATTGAAGATCAGCTCGAATCAAACTCAACAAGCCAATCTCGAATAGATGATGAGAGGCTTAAGTGCTTAACTCGTTTACGCCTTTACCACTCTCTAGAATATAAGTAATGATATAAACTCTATAGTGAATTTACTACAATGATTACTTTTGGAAGATAATGACTTCCCTTTATTCAACTTAATAAACAAGAAATCTTTTTTTGGAGAGTGAGAAGTCCACTACAACTACTTAAACATGATGTTATTGGTGAACAATGAGACTTCACTTCTCAAACTCAAGCCTACTTCTTTCTTTGCCAGGCTTGAACCGTTGGTTTGATGGTTTCCACTTCTTCTCCTCCACTTCCAAAGGTTAGCAACCTTAGATATATATGTAATATGTATATGTTCATTCTGTTTTTTTTATATATATGTTAGCTAGTTGTTGACTTGTTATATACTTATATGTCAATATATTGAGTTGTATGTTACTGTTTCAAAATTGTTATATACACGTTTAGACTCTCTATTATCAACGTGTTAGTGTGTTTGGAATTGTTTATTAAAATTGTTTATATGTATCATATATCAACACGATGGTTGAAGTGTTTTAATTGTTTATTAAAACTGCTTACATAAGAAATATAAATTATTTTATATAAACAATTTGAAGTATGTACGTATGTATGTATGTATAGGAAGCTCCATCGGAGGGAGAATGGGAAGGTCCGAAAAGGGAAGCGAAATGGTGGTACTCTACTTTCCACACGGTCACCGCCATGGTTGGAGCCGGTGTTCTTAGCTTGCCTTTTGCCATGGCCTACCTTGGATGGTATACATCATTTTTTAATTATCTATAACTTTATTACAAACAATATTAAACGGGTTAAAGGAATAAATGACATGTGACAGGGGTCCGGGCATGGCTGTAATGGTCATATCATGGTGCTTGACCTTGCACACAATGTGGCTCTTGGTCCAACTCCATGAGTTAACCCCGGGGACTCGTTTCGACCGCTACATCGACCTAGCCAGACACGCTTTTGGCCCGAAACTCGGGCCCTGGATAGTACTACCACAACAGCTGATAGTACAAGTAGGGGTGAATATAGTGTACATGGTGACTGGTGGGACCTGCCTCCAAAAGTTTGTGGAACTAGTGTGTAGTGACTGCACCAGCCTAAGACACTCTTATTGGATCATCATATTTGGGTCCACACATTTTGTACTCTCTCAGCTTCCAAACTTCAATTCTATCTATGGTGTTTCACTAGCTGCTGCTGCTATGTCATTATGGTACCAAAAAATTGTTTATTTTTTTATTAATTTCTTTATGAATATGAAGTTATAAAATTAAAGAATTTTTTTTACTTAATGATGATGTAATTTGACGTGACAGTTATTCAACCATAGCTTGGGCCGGTTCCCTAAGCAAAGGCAGACAACCGGATGTAAGCTATGCTTACAAGAAAACAAGTGGGGCCGACTCGATATTTCGAGTTTTTAACGCATTAGGCCAGATTTCGTTTGCGTATGCTGGACATGCAGTCGCACTAGAAATCCAAGCCACCATCCCTTCCACACCGGGAAAACCCTCAAAAGTAGCTATGTGGAAAGGCGCAATGGGGGCGTATTTCGTGAACGCCATATGTTATTTTCCGGTTGCGATTATCGGGTATTGGGCGTTTGGACAAGATGTAACGGATAATGTTCTTGTTGCGCTTCAAAAACCGACTTGGCTCATTGCTGCTGCCAATTTGATGGTGGTTGTTCATGTTCTTGGAAGCTATCAAGTAATATATGAAGATTTTCTTCATTTTATAAAACTTTTCAAACCAATACAATTTTGTTATTATTTTATAAAAAGAAATATTTATTTTCAGGTATTTGCAATGCCATTATTTGATTTAATGGAGAAAGGGTTGAGCAAAAAATACAATGTCCCTTATGGACTACCACTTAGACTTGTGGTTCGTTCTACTTATGTTGGTAAGTATTTTTATTTTTGAAATCTAATTAATTTTAAAATTGGTTTTTTATTCTCAAAAATTTTTAAAATTAATATAAAATTTGCAGCTTTCACTTTGTTCATGGCTGTGACATTTCCCTTCTTTGGTGATCTACTTGGTTTTTTTGGTGGATTTGGTTTTGCTCCCACTTCTTATTTTGTAAGCATTAAATTTATTTTTTTTATAATTATTACATAACTGTATATATAAAAATAAATATAAATGAATTATTGAATTTTGTAGCTTCCTAGCATTATATGGCTCATACTCAAGAAACCCAAGCCATTCAGTATCCGCTGGCTTGTTAATTGGGTAAGCTTTTTACTGTCAATTATAATACTAAAACTTATATTATAAAAATTTGTATTTAAACTTTTGAAAGAAAATATGTAGTAAACAAATGCTTCAAATGTGTTAATCCAATATTTGTGTGTTTTCAGGTGGGAATATTTATCGGAGTTTTTATAATGTTGGCGTCAACCATCGGCGGATTCAGGAATATAATCGCCGATGCCTCAACTTATGATTTTTATCAGTAAATCAATTTCATTTCAAGATTTTTAGCAATTACAATATACATATATATGTATATTCTGTGTGTCAGCGTGTATATGATATTTGTTTGATCTACAAAGTTATATGAAATGAATGATGGTAAATAAACTTGAATATAAAGAAGTGCCAGAAAAATAGTTAATGTTGAGTTACAGAGGATAGATGCCAACCAAATCTTGATAAAAATGTAGGAAATTGTAGCAAACTTCGTTAAATTATCGAACAACTTCTAAAAAATGCTAAACCGGTAATTTATTATCCTGCAAAAAAGAAAAAAAAACAATGCATAGTGTTAGATAGTTGTAATTATCATTTAACACTAGTCCACACTCCATTTTGAGGAAAGGATACATATTTGACTTTTAAGGTCAAACTTGCAATTTTTAAAAAGTAATTTCTGATTTTAATATCCCAATTCAAAATCAACACGGTAGTAGCGTATGTTAGGCTGGTCGGTATCGTGGCAGTGACCCCTTCGGGGTTTTGTTTTCACCGACCGGTGAATGATAGCCGGCAATAATTCGGTGAGCGGGGATGGGTTAAATCGGTGTATACTCACCGATGCTAGTTGATGAAACAGGGAAAAAAAATTTGACCGTTGCCCAATTTTTTTGACCGTTGCACAAATTTTTGACCGTTGGAAAATTTTGCCCGTTGCACAAATTTTTGACCGTTGCACAATTTTTTTGACCACCTAACTGTACGAGCTAAGGTCACTGTGGGGGAGTACCTCAACATACAAAGGGAGTTACAAACTTCCTAGTCCATTCCTGCTTAAAATCAGTGATATCAAGAGAGGTTAAGCATATGGCTTTTAATGATTTGTAAATCACCTATGTTAGAGAGAAGTGGGGTCGCTTCGAATGGAATTGGGGGCACAATTCCTAGAGCTCTCGCAGAACCAGGATGGTGTTCCATGACCATAACGGACACATCTATGAGGGGTTAGCCAGACCAAGAAGAGTAATGTGTGATGTGTAATAACGTCTACGTAAAAAGGGGCTGGTTCAAGGACATCGATGTGGGACAACTTGTGTTTTATTATATACCACTCTCCTATTCTTCATCCCACCGATGTGGGACAACTTATATATTAAAACACAAGTTTTTCCAAATAGTCCAATGTTCTCTCTAAATTATAAAAGTACAAAATTTCCATTAATAAATTTCCAACAATCCCCCACATGAATGGAAATTAATCCACTTCCAGATTTCTCGATACAACTTCAACGGTTGAGTATTGCCGGATAAGTAGGTGTTTCCTTTGAACTTTCCGTTGTGAAGTGTACTTAGCCTCCTAGCGACTGGTAGACGCGATGTCCTTGAACCAGCCCCTTTTTACGTAGACGTTATTACACATCACACATTACTCTTCTTGGTCTGGCTAACCCCTCATAGATGTGTCCGTTATGGTCATGGAACACCATCCTGGTTCTGCGAGAGCTCTAGGAATTGTGCCCCCAATTCCATTTGAAGCGACCCCACTTCTCTCTAACATAGGTGATTTACAAATCATTAAAAGCCATATGCTTAACCTCTCTTGATATCACTGATTTTAAGCAGGAATGGACTAGGAAGTTTGTAACTCCCTTTGTATGTTGAGGTACTCCCCCACAGTGACCTTAGCTCGTACAGTTAGGTGGTCCTATTGAGCCTAGATCATGGGATCTCCAATCTTCTAGGATAGGTTTTCCGTTGTACAAACTTACTCCCAGGGCTTTAGTCCCATTCCCATTGACGACTTATGTACTACTTCTCTGCTTAAGCCTTTTGTAAGCGGATCCGCAATGTTATCTTCTGACTTTACGTAGTCAATCGTGATAACTCCGGTTGAGAGTAGTTGTCGTATCGTGTTATGTCGACGTCGTATGTGCCTTGATCTGCCATTATACATTGCATTTTGAGATCTACCAATAGCTGATTGGCAATCACAATGTATGCAAATGGTCGTCACAGGTTTAGGCCATCTTGGAACATATTCCAAGAATTGACGTAACCATTCTGCCTCTTCTCCAGCTTTATCTAACACGATAAACTCATATTCCATCGTGGATCTAGCTATAAGAGTTTGTTTGGACGACTTCCAAGATATAGCTGCTCCTCCAAGGGTAAACACATAACCACTTGTAGATCTAGAAGCTTTCATATCGGATATCCAGTTGGCATCACTGAATCCTTCCACAACAGCTGGATTTTGGCCATAATGCAGTCCATAGTTTCTCGTGTATCTCAAATACCTTAATAATCTTGTCATACTCTTCCAGTGCTCTGTACTAGGATTACTAGTATATCTACTTAGCCTACTCACAGCAAATGCTAAGTCTGGCCGAGTACATGACATGAGATACATAAGACTGCCAATGATCCTTGAGTATTCCAATTGAGCAACACTCTCGCCTCTATTTTTTGACAAATGTTGAGAGGTATCAATTGGAGTTTGAGCTATACTCGTGTCCTCTGGACTGAACTTCTGAAGGATCTTATCAACATAATGAGATTGACTCAGTACAAAACCAGTTTGGGTTCTAATGATCTTTACTCCAAGAATCACATCTGATAGACCCATATCTTTCATGTCAAATCTCGATTTTAACATGTCTTTAGTAGATTTGATCATTTTATCATTACTCCCAATGATAAGCATATCATCTACATAAAGGCATAAGATCACATATCCTTTAGAAGTGTCTTTAACATAGACACATTTATCGCATTCATTTATTTTGAAACCATTGTTAAGCATAACTTGGTCAAACTTTTGATGTCATTGTTTTGGAGCTTGCTTTAAACCATATAATGACTTAACGAGTTTACACACTTTGCCCTCTTGACCAGGAGCAGAGAAACCCTCTGGTTGCTCCATGTAAATCTCTTCCTCTAATTCTCCATTGAGAAATGCGGTTTTTACATCCATTTGATGTATTTCCAAGTTTCTCAAAGCTGCAATTGCAAGCACCAGTTTAATAGAGGTTATTCTAGTCACAGGCGAGTATGTGTCGAAATAGTCAAGACCTTCTTTTTGTCTAAACCCTTTGACCACAAGCCTTGCCTTATACTTTTCGACAGAGCCATCAACTTTCATCTTTTTCTTAAATATCCATCGATATCCAAGTGGTTTGCACCCTGGTGGAAGATCTACTAGCTCCCAAGTATGATTCTGCAAGATAGAATCAAGTTCACTTTTGATGGCTTCTTTCCATTGATGTCCATCTGAAGAGGTGACTGCTTCTCTATAAGTTTGAGGCTCACTCTCAATCATATATGTAAGAAAGTCAGGCCCAAAGGATTTCTCAGTCCTTTGCCTTTTACTTCTTCTTGGCTCACCTACTTCAGCCTCTGATTGTTCTTGAGTTTCCTCTCGAACAATCTCATCAACCCTTGTTGATGAACTTGCATGATTTGAAGAACTCGTATGAGTTTGTACTAACATAGGAAACTCTTCTTCAAAATAGGTCACGTTTCCTGGCCTTGTCTCTATGATAGAGTTTTTGTGCACTTCAGGATTCTTGGATTGATATACAAGAAAACGA
The DNA here is from genome assembly GCA_030545235.1 of Helianthus tuberosus. Taxonomy (NCBI): domain Eukaryota; kingdom Viridiplantae; phylum Streptophyta; class Magnoliopsida; order Asterales; family Asteraceae; genus Helianthus; species Helianthus tuberosus. The sequence continues at coordinate 155,552 of JARYGA010052704.1, read as the reverse complement.
TGTGAACTACCATTTTTTGCATACCCAATAAATATGCAATCAACAGTTTTGGGCCCTATTATAAGTGCTTTAGGGGGTGTAACAATCACCTTGGCCAGGCACCCCCACACTTTCAAGTATTTATAGGATGATTTTTGTCCCCACCACAACTCATGAGGTGTGACATCCTTTTTCTTGAAAGGTATTTTGTTTAATAAGAAATTGGCCGACAAAACTGCCTCACCCCACATGTCCTGGCTCATCCCAGAACTTATCAACATGGCATTCATCATTTCTTTTAGCGTACGATTCTTACGCTCCGCGATACCATTTGATTGGGGTGTATAAGGAGGGGTACATTCGTGTATGATGCCACTGTTTGCACATACTTCCCCAAATGGTGAAACATATTCACCTCCTCTATCACTTCTTACACGTTTTATTTTCTTTTGAAGTTGATTCTCAACTTCAGCTTTATACAATATGAACTTGTTAATTGCTTCATCCTTACTCTTAAGTAAGTAAACATAACAATATCCTGTATTGTCATCAATAAAGGTAATAAAATATTTATTACCACCTCTGGTGGGAATTGATTTTAAGTCACACACATCAGTGTGAATCAAATCGAGGGGTTCAGTTATTCTTTCAACTGACTTGAAGGATGATCTTGTTTGTTTGGCTTCAATACATGTTTTACATTTTGTTTTAGAGTCCATGGAAAATTTTGGTATGTAATCTTATTTAATTAAACGACGTATTGAATTAAAATTTACATGACCAAGACGTCCATGCCAAACATTAGGAGACTCAACCAAGTAAGCAGAAGTGGTAGCATTTTTATTGATGTTTTTCTTAATAGGCATTACATTAAGCTTAAACATGCCATTTTCGGCATAGCCCTTTCCAACAAACATGCCACGCTTACTTAAAACAAGTTTGTCACTTTCAAAAACCAAACGAAAGCCAAACTTGTTGAGCATCCATCCCGACACAAGACTCTTGCGTAGGTCTGGAACATAAAGCACATTCTTCAAAGTGATCTCTTTGCCAGAAGTCCACTTTAGGATCACATCACCTTCTCCCTTAACGTCAGCTGTAGCAGAGTTTCCCATGTACAGCTTCTCTTCTCCCACCACCTCTTTAAATGTATTAAAGAGGGTCTTGTCTAGGCACACATGTCGGGTTGCCCCAGTATCAACCCACCAACCTTTTGGTTCAATAGCCACCACATTTATCTCCTCTATCATGGCAGTGAGATCTGTAATCATGGCCACTAAGTCCATATCATCATCATTAACCATATGAGTCGTGTCACGTTTAGGCTCTTTGCATTGGTCAGCACGGTGACCAGTTTTTTGACAGTTGTAACACTTCCCTTTAAAGGGACCAGCCTTTTTTTTTACACCACCTTTGTTTTTCCCTTTGCCATTGAACCTATGGCCTTTGTTCCCCTTGTGACCTCTAGAGGGTTGAGCTTGTTCCACAAGGTTCGCTTTCACAGATGCTTCAACTTTACTTTCTTTATGTGACAGTCTGTTGTCTTCCTCAATACGAAGACGAACTATAAGTTCTTCAATTGTCATTTCCTTTCGCTTATGCTTAAGGTAATTTTTGAAGTCCACCCAACTAGGAGGCAACTTTTCAACAATTGCTGCAACTTGGAATGTTTCACTAAGAATCATTCCTTCCGACAGAATGTCACTAAGAATAATTTGTAGTTCTTGAACTTGACTTATGACAGTTTTGAATCAATCATTTTATAGTCCAAAAACCTAGACACAACAAACTTTTTTGTACCCGCATCCTCAGTCTTGTATTTTCGTTCCAATGACTCCCATAATTCTTTGGCAGTTGGAACCTTAAGATATACGTTATACAAGGCATCCGACAAGCCGTTCAACACATAGTTACGGCACATGTACTCAGAAAGTTTCCAAGCTTCAACATCACTTGCAGATTGGACATTAGATGTCCCTTCTGCAGGAACAGGAAGGGTCTCAGTCAAGAACCTCGCAAGGTTCAAGGTGATAAGATAAAACAACATCTTTTGTTGCCATCTCCTGAAGTTCAAACCATTGAACTTTTCTGGTTTCTCAGCATGATTAGCAACTGTTTGAGCCGCTTGGGTACCAACTAATGGTCCCATGGTAGTTGATGTGGATCCAACAGTGGTTGATTGAATAGTAGCCATTTCTGAAATAAGGAATAATCAGTTTATGCAGAACAAATTGGTTTACATAAAACCAAAACAGTGAACGGTTTTTCTTTTTTCTTTTTTTTTTTATAAGATCTGTTTTAAGTTTGTAAGACAACCATGCATAATATTATGATAGCAAAATATAAACAAGAAAAAATGAAACTGAAAGAATGGTGACTGAGGCACGCAAAGAACACACTTCCCTTAAAACAGATTTCGGGTCACCCAGTTGAACCGTCTGTTTCCCAGGGTACAACAGCCGAAGCAGTTAGTACTGCCGGGACTAGCCTAGCACCTGAAGATGTACCTGAAACAAGGACGTAGAGTTCCTTCAGTGACAGGAATGATTGATCGTTGGTGCTGCAACTCATGCAACGTGTATTAGAGAACAGAGAAGAAAGAGCTGTGTCTGCTGGTGTGTTGTGTTTGCTGGTTTCTGTTGGTATATTCGTATATCAAAACTGATGAGCTGAACTCGTTTTTATAGGCACACCAGCACTGATCTTTAACAATCATGCAGAGATATAGTGCAGCACTAAGTGTGATAATGCAGCCACTGAATGAGATAATGGCCATAGTGCAGCAGTTCAGCAGTCACTATCAGATAATGCAGCATTTCAGCAGTCACTATCAACAATTAGGTAGCAGTCAACTTCAGCAATCAGTTTAGTAATTAGGTACCAGCTATAACCGTCAAAAATCATAAGGCGGCTCTCAAGCGGCGATGCGAGTGTGCGAAGTGCAAAGTGCGCCATCAAAACGCCACATTACGCCCATCGCCCCGCTCCCGGTCCCGGGCCCGGGCGCGTTCGGGCCCTTACGGGCCCTCAGGCTTGCCACTGGGTGTGTCCACTTGTATAGAAGATATCATCTTCCTTACACTCCTTATTATATACCACTCTCCTATTCTTCATCCCACGGATGTGGGACAACTTATATATTAAAACACAAGTTTTTCCAAATAGTCCAATGTTCTCTCTAAATTATGAAAATACAAAATTTCCATTAATAAATTTCCAACAATGGAGAAGCAGCAACAGTGTTTGACATGATTGTCAGCTTGATCTGGTTCCTCCTTAGGGTGCAATCTAATGATGGTGATGAAGAAACCGATAAAGGGGAATCGGTTAGGAGAGTAGGTCGATTGATGTTATGAGAGTAATTAGGTTATGTGTCTAACCTTAGAACCTCTACATAAGTCTCCTTATATATGCACCCAAGAGGAAACCCTAATTAGTTAATAAGGGTAATTAGGCCCATCAACAATTACCAACTAATTATTTAATAGGTTGTTATATATTTTGATCTATTATATAAATGATTATAATGGCCATATATAAATAAATATATTATTTATTTATTCTTACAAAACCTCCTACGGATATACACCAGCCTCTCAACCTCAATTTTTTTACCCCCAACTTTCACAACCGATTTTTTATAGCACCCAACCTAATTTTCCACCACAAATATTTTCACACCCAAGCTTCACAACCGACTTCGATCCATTTGCATTTAGGAGCCCGCCAATTCAATCACCAAGAGAGAATGTCGAGCGCCCACTTCCTATCTACGTTGAAGACCAAGATGTAGAGGTTGTCCCCGAAACACAACATTTAGATCTACATAGTGGCGAGGACGAAGAAGAATATGAGGTTGAAGACGATGATATTGGTGAAGCAAGTGAGCCGAAAGAAAAGGGAGTCAAGGCGGAGCGTCAAAGTTGGACGAAAAAACAAGAAGAGGCCTTAGTCAAGGCATGGGTTCATTGTTCTTTAAATAAGAAAAAAGGCAACCAACAAAAATGGGACAGTTTTTGGAAAAAAGTTCTCGAGCATTACAACGAAACGGTCGGCAGAAGTACTCGAACAGTTCATCAAGTACGTTCAAAATGGATCCCTATGTTGACTAAGATAAACTACTTCAACGGCCTTTGGCAACAAGCGGTAACATTGTTTTTTGAACATTTAATAAATATTTTCCATAACATTGTTTTTGTTTTTTTATATTTTACTTTATATTTGTTATATATGTAGGATCGTATTCGTGTTTGTGGGTGTGGCGACGTCGAGGTCATGAATAGGGCTTTAAAAGATTTCACATCAAAATATCCGAGTGGTTTTCATCATATTGAGGCATGGGAGGTTGTTAGTAAACATGAGAAATGGGCACCGATACCATTGTTGGGTGAAGATAGTGGAAGTTAGGGCCAAAAAAGAAAGTCGTCCGATTCGGGTAACTACAATACGTGTACACCGGGAACTGAGTTCACTAGAGATATACCCGACATAAACGTAGACCCCTCACCAACAAGACCACGAAGATAAGACACCCGCAACATCACCAACCGATAGCAAAACGACTTCGACCGAAAAGCTCACGCAATACACTCTTATGAAAGAAGAAAAAAAAAAGCACTGGCGGGGCGATAGAGTTGTCGAATATAAAAAAGAGACACGAGGAAGACACCATAGCGTTAGTGGTGGAACAACGTGAGGTGGTGAAACAACTTTTGTATGATCGGGATTTGAAGACGTTTACTAAGCCACACGACCATGCTTCACCCGAGATGTTGCCGTTTATTCTAGCGCGGAAACGGGATATCGCAAAAAAATATAATTGGCCATGCAATTTCTAAATTTTAGGTTTATTATGGTTTAATTTTCTAGTTTTAAGTATGTAATGTGTTTTTTTTAATTAAAAGTGCTTTTATTTAGTTTAAAATATGTTTTATTTATTTATGCATAATTTATAATTTCTAGAAATAAAAAATATATAACTCAAACACCCTAATAGTGTTTGAACCATTGCCAGTGATTGAGTGCAAAACGAGGAGTGGAATGAGGACTTGACATGGCATGATATTATTGGCTAGAGAATAACTCAAACACCCTAAAGTGATTGAACGACTCCCTCCACCTATATTTAATCTAGTTACCGATTTTCCATAAAAGTAAAAAAATAAAGGGTATGAACTTTGAAGGTGAAGGTAACGAATTTGACCTCAAAAGTGAACACGATAATAATCAAATGACTGTTTTTCTATATTAGAAGGATGATGAATACAAACCGTTGCCAATACCCAGAATCATGATTCTGTTGTTGAAAAGAATGATTGGATTCCAAAGATAATGAAAAGAATCCCGCCCGACAGTGCGATCTGTATCAAATTTATAAACATTATATTCAAATTTTTAATAAATATGGAGACAAGTCTTACAAAATCATAAACGTCACGTACAAGTCTCTCGGATATTTGTGTTGCCAAGCTCTTCCCTCCAAAAACAGCAGCAATTTGACACAAAGCTTGACCTCTAATAAACGGACACAAATTGTTAATAATATATGTTAGAAGTCAAAGTCAAAGTCAGGGTCAAGAGTCAAAGTCAAGGAATATGATGTAAACTAACGAACTCACATAATCGCTCCAACAACAACACCCATAGGGTTCTCAGCTGCAGCCAAACCAATTGTAGCCAACTGAAAAATAACATTTACAGTCAAAGTCAATGATGGATCGTTTGACTTTCACCATATTGAGCAAATGCAGATGCTCAAGATTTATGCTCACCTGGCTTTTGTCGCCCCACTCGCCGAAAAATGTTATAGAGAACGCCTGAACCAATAGTCATACGTTACATATTTAAAAAAATAATATTTTTTTAATAAGTGATATTTTTAAGGTTTATACACCTTAAGAAAAATGGGCGAGAAAAATTGAGTCAAAAATGGCCTATTCTTTTTCTTCGAATCATCATCAGTCTTCCAGAACATAACACAATTGAAATTAAAAACAATTAATAATAATATGTGCAATTAGTTCCAAATAAGATGACGGTAAAAACCGAACCTTATTATTTGATTTATTTGTTCCCTCGTTAGATTTTATATCAGCGTCCTACACATATGATTAAAAAGAAAACTTTAATTTAAACTATTAATTTTAAGGATTAAAGAAGGCTAGAGGTACGAGGTAAAAGACGCGAACCAGTTCAGCTTCAACTTCGGCCAATTCTTCAGAATCACTGTTAGTAGAAACATAGACACATAGTCAGTTAGTTGCAGAAATTGTAAAGTTCATTTAACTTTATATATATATATATATATATCGTAATATAAAAGTATTATAAAATTATATAAGTTACAAAAGAATGAAGAAGAGTTACTCGTCGTTATATGCATCCCACAACGACCATAGTCCAAAACCGAAAAACAATACAGTAGTGATATGTTTAGTCAATGTTTGTGAGATCTGCATAATTATTATCATATAATATTTATCAGCAGGGATACAAAATTACGGTTAAATAAGAGTATGATTAATTATACAGGAACACATGAATAACATGTTATGTAAGATATATACCAGGTTTGGAGCAGCCATTCCAACAGCAGCAGACAGAACGGTCATAACCTAAAAGTCAAAGCATTGACTTTTAACACTTCAAACAAAACATGCTGATATCTACAAATGTATTGAATAAAAATAATAACGTAAAATAAAACTTACGATTAGAGATGAAAGACAGCCTGCCAAGACATGTCTCCTAGGATGACGCATTGCCAAGATCTAAAAACAATATCGATCAAACGAAGTTGATCAGTTAAGATTTATACGTTTCTAATCCGTAAAAGTTAAAAACAAGATCTACGGTTCCCTTCCAGATACTCGTTAATCAACGTTATTTGATTTCAATTAAAGGTAATGCACTTTTAAATAAAGAATTTAAGGTAACAAAAAATTTGAAAGATGGTTACCTTAAATCTTATGTTAAAAAGTTTATTACCTCAACTAGAAATAAGTCCAAAGTCGGTAAACTTTCTATTAATACTTCCCATCAAAGTATAAAACTATCTTAAGGGTTGCAATTTCATAACCATGACCCGACCCGTTTTGACCTATTACCCAACCCGACCAGGGGCGGACCTAGTTTGCTAATAGGGGTAGCCCCGCTACCCAGTGTTTTAAAAACCGGTTCGTACCGACCGGTTCGTACCGACCGGTTATACCGGTAATACCGGATGCTTAGCCGGTACGAAACACCCCGGTAAAACTTGGAAATGGTATGCGATTCGTACCGCCGGTAAAATGTGAAATACCGGTTTGAACCGGTAAACCGGTACTGACCCAAGGTAAATTTTGGGTTTTTTTTTACAATTTCATCAAGCCCATTAGTTTACTCCATAACCTAGCGCATATCAATCTTCCTTGGTATACGGTGCAATCGGTGCATCATTCATCATTTCATCCCTTTGTCTTCAACTCTTCATCACTTCCATCCCTTCGTCTCCATCACTTCGTGGCTTCCAGTTTCATTCAATATTCCAGGTACGTCGTTGTGCTGCTACTGGTTTCACTCTTTTGAACTAGTATATAATATTACTTAGTAATTATTAGTAATCATGTATATATATATATTAGGATTCCACGTGTATATAGTATATTATGATTGTTAGGAGGTCTTGACATGTGTGAAAACATGTGTTACTATTAAATTTTGATTCTGCCATATTTTATGTGTAGGTTTTAATCTATTTTGGGGTATTTTTTCGAATGTGATTTATAATGTGTACATTTTAATATGTTTCTGACATTTATTCATTTCAGCAACTTGTTGGTTAAGATTCATGTTGGTAATATAGAGTTAATTAGTTAACCCGGTTAAACCACTCGGTACAACGGTTCAACCGGTCGAACCATTTTTTAGCCCAACCCGGTATGATTAAAAAACCGGTTTTTAAAACATTGCCGCTACCTCTCTTGACGCTCCGGCGATAGTGTAAATTTTGGAAAAAAAATTGACATTTTTCCAATTTCGTTTCCCTTTTTTTTAGAAAGGTTGCCCCTATAAGGATTTTCTAGATCCGCCATTGAACCCGACCCACTTGTTTTGCAAGGCTTGATAATCACCCTAATCTTTGTAACATGTGAGACAAATAAGAATCATTTGTAGCAGTTATAAAATGTAAACAGATTCAACTGAACAAAATATTATTCACCCAAAAATAACCTCATGAATGACACTCAACAAAGCAGGCTACTAAAATATATGCAATTAAAAAAGAAAGTAGTAACAAGTAACAACTGAACTCACTGCAGCTGCGAAGAACGTTTTGTCACCAATTTCAGAGAGCACAGTCATCGCTAAAGATCTGCTGAACCCCTGATTTCATCATAAGAAAACAAATAACATATTATGAATGAATGATATCAGTTTTATGGAATAAACTTACTTGAACCAGTGATAAACTCATGATGGATGACGTTTGTGAGTCGGCTAGCTAGGTTAATTCGATGAAGACGAAGCCAATTCCCAGAAGAATATATTGAATGGTAGTAGTGAAACAGATGAGAGAATCTGGTGAAGGCCTCATCTCATCTTGGTAAATTTTATATTTGAATATATTATTATACCCATGCTTATAGTTATTATAATGGCGGAAAAGTATCTTCTCCGGATTCCTTTATTCTATATATCTCGAATGTAAAATCTTTGAAGCATAAAAAAACCAGTTGGAATTTCGTCAGTGATAGAGCGGAAAACAATATCTATTGAAAGTTTATTAAGGGCTGACTGGCAACATCTGAATAGTTAAGTTATTGAACCAGTAAAAGGTCTGAATTATTAAGTGCTAGACCAGTAAGAGGTCTGAACCATTGAGAGCCTGTATAATGCTTAACCATTCAGATGCAAATGTCTGACCAATTCAGATTAAAGGTCTTAACCATTCAGACTCTGTATAAATCTTAACCATTCAGAGGCAAATGTCTGAACCATTCAGACATCTGCTCGTGAAACAAACAGTCTGAACCATTAAGTGTTGAACCAGTAAGAGGTCTGAACCATTAAGAGGTAAACAAACAGCCCTGAAGGGGTATGGTCCCAAAAAGCCGCGCAGACCTTCCTCCAGGTCGCGCGCAGGACCATACTCCTTAATCAGCAAGATCTTCAATCTCAACCTCGCGCGGGGTACTTCACCAAGGACTGGCCTCGCGCGAGGTCTAAACAAGAAAGAGCATTAAGATCAACACTTAGCATTTTGATAAGAGTCTTCAGCACCTATAATCCTGCGCGGGCTAGTCTCGTGCTCAGCAAGGATCGCATAGAAGCTGTAGCGCAGGACCACTTCAGAAGGTACAAAAGGTACAAGTGGCAGATGAAAAGAGCCAATCCGCATCCTCCAGGCTCTGCTCAATCGTGCCCCACGATCGTCTGACGTGCAGGTGACAAAAATTACCTAAGGACGCCTACGTGGCACCAATCATAGGGCAGAGACACCTGCCCCACGATCTCCACTTACCTGCTGATGGCAGAAGGACGGCCAGGCCGACAACGATGACACGTGGCTCCAATCACGGTGCGCCAGCACCGGAGAACTTCTAGAAGCCACTAACGGTCGACACCAGTGAGACAAGGAGCATATCCTCTATGTTGTCGCCTTCCGGCCCAAGGCCCATCAGCCCAAACCCTCTTACACCTCTCCGGCTATAAATAGAGACTTCCCTTCACAGGTTAAACATTCTACTCCCTCTACTCTCACTCTTAATACACACTTATCTCCTCAAAACAGTCGCTTATTCTCACGCCGGAGCCCGGTTAAGAGGGAAACCCCCATATTCCCCTCTTAACGAGTAACGGTGTTCTGTTTTGCAGGATTAGCCAGTCATTAAGGAGCTCAGGAATCCAAAGAAGATTAACCCTTATGGTTGAAACATAAACCAAACTAATCAGCCCTTAAGATTAGTTACGTGTTTCTTCATTGGCGCCCACCGGTTTTCTACAAATCACTTTCATCTTCTTTTTTCTGAGTTTTCGTTGTTTTTTCCTTCGATCATGGCTGGTCAAGGAATCATTCCTGGGTTTGGTTTTGGAGCAAACTCTAATGCAGTGTTGGGGGAGGACAATCAAAACGTCCAAGCCCAGCCTGTAGAAGAAATCGGTGAAATCGAAGTAACCAACACTGGGGGACCCCGCGCGAGCATCACTCGCATCACTCAGACGGTAACCCCAGGAAACAATGGCGCTGGACCCTCAAATCCACCTCCACCTCAGCACATTTTGGCGCTATTAGGGCTACCAGAAGGCGAAACTCCAGCCTCTTGGTACGCCAAACAAATCGCTACCATCAATGCTGCATACCAGTCTTTGAGCGCATAGCAAACGGTTTTGCAAGCAGAACCATCTTTAATCACACCTTTGGGTCCGAGCCAGGGGGCGCGCCAAATACCCCCACAGCAAAACCTCCAAAGAAGAATCAACAGGCCTCCTCCCCAGAGACGACCAAGCATGCATGACACGCGCGACACACGGGGAGAGACAGAAAGCTATTATGACCACCCGTCAAATATCCAAAGAGGTCCAGTTCATAGCCGGCTCACGCCGCGCAATATGAATAATGAATGGAATGACACAGATCCAGACGACCCAACTTGGCAAGATGACGAAGGGTCATCAGTCTTCAACCGCTTACAGAAGAATCACGAGTATTACAAACCAAGGCAACATGTCGGATACAGCGAAGAGGCAGAGCGAGACTTTCGCCTCGCCTATCGACCAGCTGAAGCTGCAGAACATTCAAAGTTCATCCCAAAGATCGCTCTAGCGACATTATCAAGGGAAAAATTGCCTCCCACAGTTGGAAAGTTTAATGGGCTGACTGATCCGGATGATCACGTCAGAGTATTCACAAGTGTTGGTTGCATGGGAGGATGGAACATGCCCATGTGGTGCCACCTGTTTATCCAAACTTTCATAGGAGCTGCTCGCGCTTGGTTCGACAGCCTCCCACCAGGAAAGATCAAATCATGGGTTGACTTCAGAACGCAGTTTGTTAATCACTTCAGTCAGCAGAGACGTTACCAGCGCGACACAGCTGAGGTAACAGATATTTGGCGTCGAGAGAATGAAGGGTTGGAATATTTCATCACTCGCTTCAACAAGGAGTGCTTGGAAATTGGTGGCGTAAGTGAGCAACTCATGCGCGGCCATTTTAAGAAGGTCATTCGCTGTGATAGTCTCATCAGAACTATCACCGGAAAAGATGGAATGCCCAAAGAATGGGATAAACTCATGGAGGCGGCGAAAATAGTTGCGCAAACTGAAGAGTCATTGGCCGGTAACAAGAACTCTTACACCGATGATCGCTTCTCCAAAGGAAGCTCGCGAGACAACAACAAGCGCAACAAAAACAAAAGTCAAGATTGGAAGTCCGGAAAAGCAAGAGGTTATGACGAAAGACCGCGCTACAGAGAAGACGCGCGAGAGACAATTGACAGAATTGGGTATCGAAAAGCAGTCAGGGATGATAACCGAGAAAAACACTGGACTCCGCTCATAAAAACACCAAAGGAGGTGCTAATGACGGAGAACTATGACTTCAAGGCTCCAAGGCCTATGACAAACAAGAAGGGGCAAGACCCGAACCTGTACTGCGATTTCCACAAGGATACAGGCCATCTCACAGATAACTGTATCAGCTTACGTCAAGAGATCGAGAAAGCGCTAAAGAGTGGAAAGTTAGGCCATTTGGTGAAAAACGTGCACAAAGAAACGCGTCAGATCCAGCGCCACGACGAAGGAAATCACAAGAAAGTCCGGCGCCTGGAGACGCATATGGTCAACGGACCAAGATACAGCGCAAGAGAAAAAGGCAAGCACCCGTACGAGCCATCTTGGCAAGAGCAACAGGTCATTTTCCCGGTAGTACGCGGGGGTCCACGTGCTACGCGCCCCGTCGTCATTACCGGTATTATTGGCCATTATGAAACGGAGTATGTATTCATTGATCCGGGAAGCACAGCAGACATCATCTATGAGCAATGCTTTAATCAATTCGATGATGAAGATAAAGTGAGACTCGAGCCAGTCGACTACCCTCTGTCAGGATTCTGTAATGAAATGGTCTTCCCACTAGGCCAAATCAGCTTTCCCGTCACATTCTCCGACGGAAAGCATTCAAGAACAGTAAATGTGAACTTCATGGTGATGTCGGTCAAATCGAGACATGATGTGTTGATTGGGAGAGAAACCCAAGGTGAATTAAACATGGTAACTTCCACACCCCACTCAGCCATCAGGTTTCCAACTAAGACGGGGGTGGCAATTATCTATGCAAAGAAGGAAGTAATGTCGGCAGAAGAGATGCGCCCAACCAAAGTGGCGAAGGTTTCAACAACTGAACCAGAAAAGTGGATTTTAAACCGAAAATACCCAGAGCAAACGGTGACGATAGGCCATGCAATCTCACCAAACATCAGAACGCACCTCAAACAACTCCTGTTCAGGAACATGGACATTTTCGCCTGGACTCCGGCAGACATGACCGGTGTCCCGCGCGATGTCACTGAACATTGTCTGAACACTTATCCCTCCTTCGAACCAAAAGTGCAAAGAAGACGCAGCTTAGGGGCGGATAAGACTAAAGCGATGAATGAGCAGGTGTGTGAACTGCTAAAAGCAGGAATCTTGAGAGAGGTGCGCTATCAGAGTTGGGTGGCAAACCCCGTAATGGTGGAGAAGTCAAACGGAGGATGGAGAATGTGCGTCGATTATACCGACCTCAACAAGGCATGCCCCAAAGATTGCTACTCCTTGCCTGAGATCGACAAAAAGATAGACTCTCTCGCACCATACAGATGGAAATGCTTCTTGGATTGTTACAAGGGTATCATCAGGTTCAAATGAAGCTTGAGGACGAAGACAAGACAGCTTTTCGCACTGATCTTGGGATTTTCTGCTATATAAAGATGTCGTTCGGCCTCAAGAATGCCGGCGCAACATATCAGCGCCTGATGGATAAAATCTTCGCTGAAGATATCGGAAAACACATCGAGGTTTACATCAACGATCTGGTAATCAAGAGTCCCGAGGAGGACCAAATGTTAAAAGACATTGAGAAAACGTTCAACTCATTGAGAAGTGTGAACATGAAGTTGAATCCTGCCAAATGTTCTTTTGGTATGGAAGAAGGGAAATTCTTGGGCTTCATAGTCACAAATGGCGGCTTTAAGGTTAATCCAGAAAAAGTTCAAGCTATAGAGTGGATGCCGTCACCTCGAACAATCAAAGAAATGCAACGATTGGCTGGCCGTTTAGCCGCGCTCAACCGTTTTTTATCAAACCACGCTGCAAAGTCATATCCTTTTATCAGCACCTTGCGCAACTGCGTAAAGAAACAAGAGTTCAAATGGACGCCCGAAGCAGAAACCGCATTTCAGCAGATGAAAGAATGTTTGATAAAGCTCCCTACTCTGACCGCGCCGTTCGAAAAAGAACCACTCATACTGTACTTATCTTCTTCGGATAAGGCGGTAGGGTCGGTATTACTTGTGGAGAGAAACGGAGTACAGACTCCAATTTATTACGTCAGTAGGGTGCTCACCGATCCAGAAACGAGATATTCAACAATGGAAAAATTGGTACTTGCGCTGCTACACGCCTCGAGAAGACTGCGCAGATACTTTACAGGGCATGTGATAACAGTACTCACCAACTTTCACATCGGCACTATTTTACAAAAGCCAGAAACATCAGGGCGGTTAGCGAAGTGGGCGATCGAGCTGGGGGGCCACAACATCTTGTACAGGCCGCGCCCAGCCATCAAGGGTCAAGTCCTTGCGGACTTTATCACAGAAGTCCCAGTGGAAAAAATCAAGGATTGCGAGATTGTTGAGACTCCTGTGAAGGACACGTCTAATGAGTTATGGTTGCTGTACACTGACGGGGCCTCAAATGAGGACGGCGCAGGAGCTGGGTTGCGCCTTGTGAGCCCCGAGAAGCACGAATTTACATACGCCATCAAGTTGGATTTCAAGAACACTAATAATGAGGCGGAATACGAGGCATTCTTGGCAGGCTTGCGCCTCGCCATAAAAATGGGAGCTCAAAATCTGCAAGCGCATGTTGATTCACTCTTAATCGCCAGTCAAATCAACGGTCTATACGATGCAAAAGGCGAAGTCATGGCCTTATATTTAGATCAAGCAAAAGAGTTGCTTCAACAGTTCAAGTCTTACAAGGTAGTTCACATCAATCGCTCCGAAAACAAGCCAGCAGACGCCTTGAGCAAGCTTGCTTCAACCTCTTTTCAACATCTTGCCAAAGATGTGAGGATTGAAGTACTCAAAAACCCATCAGTTCTGCTGCGCCAGGTAAATGTGATCGAAGTAGGGCAGCCATCCTGGATGACCCCTATAATCCAATATCTGCAAGAAGGAATACTCCCTGAGAGCAAAGCAGAGGCCAGGAAGATTCAAAACAAGGCCCTGCATTATGAGATGAATGGTGGTATCTTATACCGGAGGTCCTTCTTGGGGCCACTATTACGCTGCGTGGACCCCCAAGACGCGAATTACTTGATTAGGGAGATTCACGAAGGGATCTGTGGCATCCATGCAGGCCCACGCATGGTTGTCGCGAAGATCATGAACGCTGGGTATTACTGGCCAGGGATGCATGTCGATGCCCTGAAGGAGCTGCGCAAATGCGACTCCTGTCAGCGACATTCCCCAAAATCCCTGCGCCCGAAAAACGATCTTATCCCGGTATCCACTGCTTGGCCTTTTCAGCAGTGGGGGATTGATATGGTGGGACCCTTCCCAGACGCTCCTGGTGCCGTTAAGTTCATAATCGTAGCCGTCGATTATTTTACTAAATGGGTGGATGCCAAAGCTCTCGCCTCAACCACTGCAATGATGGTGCGCAAGTTTATCTGGGAACACATCATTTGCAGCCCTGGCCTCCCACTCAAAATCGTCACAGACAACGGTTCCAACTTTGCTTCTGAAGACCTCCAGAAGTGGATGAAAGAAATGAAAATCGAACACACTTTTTCTTCCGTTGTGCACCCTCAGGGCAACGGGCAAGTTGAAAGTGTAAACAAAAGTATCGTCGACGGGATAAAAGCCCGACTGGGCACAAAGAGAAGAGGCTGGGTAGATGAGCTCCCAAGCATCCTATGGGCCCATCGAACCATGCCGAAAACAAGTATTGGCAAAACTCCCTTTAGCCTAGTCTATGGCTCGGAGGCAGTTATCCCAGCTGAAGTTGGACTCCCTTCACCGCGCTTGACAGCAGTTAACACGGTGGATAATGTCACACCCCCAAAATACCACTTGCGGAAACACCGCAGGGCGTGTGACGTACCAGGTTCTAGCCACCAATCACATTGAACTCATAAATATATTTAAATACAACTTTCATTCATTAGCATAAAGTGTTACAAAACGTTACATAAAATTCATTGTATACAGCGGAAGCATAACTCATTTGTTAAGTGTTTTATAAACCACAAGTGCAAAACCATTAGTCTTGTATTGTGATACCATGCATCTCGACCCATGACCACTCAAGTCTTCCAGACAGCAAGTTCCAACCACGAATCTAATGACCTACAAGCATGCAGACAAGTGTGTCAGACGACGCTGGTGAGTTCAAAGTTTTGTTAACAAGTTTAGTTACCAGATATATGTATAAAACAATTTAACAATTTGATTCGATGATGTTATTAACTCGATTACCGTAATGGCTACAAGATGTATTTGCCCAACCCCAATCTCTCTATCAAAACATTGGTCATGCTTTAAGGTAATTAGTTCACGCCCGTCCTCCCCGGTATGGTGTGAGGGTGCCAAACCTAATAGCGCTATCAACTAATAACCTAGTTGCCTCCCCGGCAACTGTCGGTAGATGTAAGGGGTCTTATGTGATAGAAATTGAGTATAATAACAAACATCCCAATAAACAAGCATTCCTCCCCGGAACGTTACCCGATATCCCTCCCCGGGATGCATGCTTGGAAAAAGAGCAGTGAACTCACCTGAGATTGCTCGGTATGTTATGTTACCCGTTCCTAGTTGGTCAATCCAAACCCTACCGTGGTTACCAGTACCAGTCAGTTTCATATGCACATAGTACACGTATTCTCTACACATACTACACTTGTAGCGTACACAGGTTGCACATATCATTATACAAGTCACGATTGTAATCCCTGCAACATACTAGTTCTTTATCATCATATATTCACATCGTGGTTAGTTGGTTCATTACACATTCACATTACAAGTTCATACTTCGCAAGATGCGTAACAGTTAACATTTCATCTCGTTTTGGTCACACACCCAATAGTGCGACCCAACCCCACATAAATCATCCAAAACATTACGGCCCAATTACACAATAAACTGTGCGGCCCATTTTTAACCAGCAGCCCATGTTTATCCCGCGGCCCAAACCGTTACCACCAGCCCACTAGCCATAAACCCACATCAAATATACTACTCCCTCCGTCCCATTAAAAGTGTCTTATTTTGAATTTTCAAAGTCTTTATTTATAAACTTTGACCTTAAATAATTTTGTTTGTGTTAGATAATACTTGATGAAAGTTATATGATTTGAGTGTGTTTTACAAGTGTTTTTATAGGGTTAATTTTCATCAAGTTTTATATAACACAAAAATTTATAATTAAAGTCAAAGTTTATAAATAAAGACTTTGAAAATTCAAAATATGACACTTTTAGTGGGACGGATGTAGTACATTAAACTAGTTAGTGACCCATTTACGTTGTGCAATTACTGTGGTCCGGCCCAACATTGTTATACAATTCCCAGCCTAAAATTACATCAAACATGTTTTCCTTAAACATAGTTATTTCCCTAAAATCATATAACTCCTAACCCTCAATGACCATCAATGATTTCACACAATCATGGTACCCCCTTTTTAAACATTACACCATCATAATCCCAGATTAAGCATCATACGGGTCAACCAACATTAGTAAAGTTTAACATTTAAATTCATCATTTACATGAGTCATTCATACACTACACTAACAATCATGAAATTGTAACATTATACCAATCTTGTAGTCAACGTATGTGGATACTATCTAGATCATATCATCACAGATTATTGGCTAATATCTCTAGCAATCTCCTTCTTATCAAATCAGATTTATTAACATAGATCAACTGTGTGTGTAGATCGCTAATGTCAAGCCACACTATTCGTTTAATAACACAACAACGTACGCCCAGATCTAATACACATTATGAACCAATCCTAGGATCATGCATAATTAATCACACATACACATACCATAAATCATAATTCATAATTCATGTAACTGGGTCAAGAATGATGAGTATACATACCAATTTCTAAGGCAACTAGGATGATCTTTCGAAGCAAAGGAAGCTTCTACAGAGCTAGGCCGTCGTCGATCAGGGAGAGAGCAAATTAGAGCTAGGGTTTGTGTCGTGTGTGTGCACTTTGGAATTATGGAAGCAACAACAACATGCACAGCCGTATATAATTAGGTGTGTGTGTGTGGGTTCGGATTGGGCTCCGAGTGGGGTGGGCCGAGGAAAACAATCAATACATGAGGTGGGTGGGGCCTCTCCTGGCTTCGATGACAATTGGGCCGACGAAAGACCCCACCGGCGACGAAACTCTCCTCAACAATCAATTTGTCGGATCCTTTTTGCACTGATTGGACCGAGATCTGCTATAGTTATCGAGTAGTGGGCCTCTTTAATACTCAGCACATGGGCTTTGTAATTGAAATATCAAAATTGAATCAACTTCACGTGATATGCTCACAATCTGTGCCACATGTGATTTTAATTAAACTAGCAACCTACAATTTAAATTCTTGATACCTGGGCCAAATGAAAATACGAGCAGCCCAATGCTTATTCAAAGATGCATGTAACCTCTTTAGTAACAATGACACATGTTGCAATCGGCCCAACCAAATCAATTATACTCCATCAGCCCACTTTTAATTTCCTTCTAATACAACCAGTCCAATGTTTAATTGTGTAACTTGTGTCGGTTAAAGTAGAGAATTAATGGATCACCACAACTGTTGTATTACATGAACCGCACATGGGCTGATATTGTTTGGACCGACAAGCTTGTATTGAATGTGATTCTCTTGGACCTCAATCCGCACATGGGCCACAACTTCTTTTAACATTCAACGCACATTAAATGAAC
The DNA here is from genome assembly GCA_030545235.1 of Helianthus tuberosus. Lineage (NCBI taxonomy): Eukaryota > Viridiplantae > Streptophyta > Magnoliopsida > Asterales > Asteraceae > Helianthus > Helianthus tuberosus. The sequence continues at coordinate 137,365 of JARYGA010052704.1, read as the reverse complement.
TGCATGAAACAATTAAAGTTGTCGGATGAGTTATGTTAACGGATCAAAATTTCGGGTTGTCACAGATAATGAGGCAGAGCGACGTCTCGACTTGGACTTGCTGGAAGAAAGACGCGAAATTGCGCGAATTAAAGAAGCCAAGTACAAGACACAACTGGAAAGGTATTACAATGCAAGAGTGCGCATTTGTACCTTCACTCCAGGGGAGTATGTCTTCAGAGACAATGAAGCCTCAAACGCTGAACGCCCAGGAAAACTAGCACCTAAATGGGAAGGCCCATACTTAATACACGAGGTGCTAGGGAAAGGGGCATACAAGTTACGCACTCGGGATGGTTACATCATCCCGCGCTCGTGGAACGCGTAACAACTGCGCAAGTGCTATATGTAACTACTCTTGGCCTTGCGCCTTTACTCACTCATGTTGGCCACGCGCCTTTTTAATTTCCTATGTTGGCTAAACGCCCCTTATGTTACTTGTTTGCGATGTATGTTGGACTAAGCGCCTGTTTCTTAATCAATGAAAGCATACGACTTATGTTTTCTTTTATCATGATGACTTCTACGTTACAAATGCATGTTAAACTTTTGATTAGCACGAAAACACTACAGTAAATTACTAGCTCTTGATTTATGCCCCCAAGGTCCTCCGCGAACATAGCGCGAGACCGGGCAGTGACACTCGCACAAGAGCCACACTTACGTTTATTCGCGCTAACTTAACCAAAGTTTCTAATAACAGTGCAATAATTGTAACTGGACAGAATAAACATAAACATCATATTTAACAAGTGCAACTGCGCAATAGTTAAAAACAAATTATCATTAATTCAGAACAAGCGCGACCGTGCAACAGGTTACATTTGACACCTAAAGATAAAAATTACAAGGCACAAAGCCTGTCAATACCACCTACTCATACCCGTCACCACCATCGTCATCATCGTCATGCTTGTCGCCATCACCATTGCCATCACCATCACCATCATTGCCAGCCGTTTCCTCCTCATCAGATAATTCAACAGTTTCTGGTGGATCGAGAATACTCTTTAGACGTTGGCACCAGTCATCATGCTCTAGAGCCTTTGTGACCAAGTCCATCACAGGCAGTGATATGTGATCGTAAGCATTTTCAGCGCGAGCCAACTCGGCATCATCTTCATTGGTCACCGAGCAATGACTAGTGTCAAACTCTTGCCCAAACACCTCTTCTACAGGCTGCGCACATTCCAGATAACCTCCACAGTGACCAACCGCGCGAGATGCATCTATAAGAGCAGCAACAGCTCCATCTAGCTCTCCAGCATTTAGGATGGAGTTGGCCATCTGCACCAAAAGAAACTTATGAGGAATCGGGTTTGTTATGGGTGAAATTCTGAGCCCATATCCTGACACTATATCTTGATTTCATGTTAGCTGTTTATGATCAAGATACCGGACCAGGATATTGGTAACATCATGAGGGATATCGATCAGGATACCAGACCAGGATATTGGTAACATCCTGACGCAGTATCCTGGCAGTTACTAACGATTTTCTTTGGTTGCAAGGTACCAACGTTAAAGGACTTGATCTACCTGAAGATTCGCTCAAGATGGTTGAAAAATGGATGTTGATGGTGGAAGAATGGGTCTTGTAACGGTCAGAATAGAATAAAGGCATATTCCGCGAGAATATCGGAAGCTGGTCAATGCTATTGACGTTGTAACGGTCATATGAGCTGAAGACCCGGTTTTATAGTCAATAAGCACGTGGAAAACAAGTAAAAGCAGTCCCCCAACGTTCAGAATGGAATATTCCAAAGTATCCCGGAATAATAGGATAGTTTGTTAGTTTTTGTTACTATAAATGGGAGCGATCGGATCATAGGCAAACACAACTTTTTCCACACACTCTCTTTCGCACACTTTGCTCTCTAGCTTCTAGCAATCACTACACACCAACACTTGTAATCAAATCACGTTGTAACACCTAGTTGATCCGCATCATATCCTGCACTGGATCCTGATATATGAAGCAATAGAAGAACGAGGCAGCTGCGATTGTCAGCTCCCGAGGTTTTATGCCGGCGATCTAGATTGATCAAGGGCTTTCCTCGTACATCACGTGTCAACCTTTACTTTTTTGCTCATTGTTTGATCATTGATACAGCTCTACATCCCGGGCTGTATCCTGAAACTGTTTTCATATCTAATTTGGCTAACACATTTTTCACACATAAATTTTAGCACACTACCTCACTTAACTAATTTGATCACTTAATTGCTTAGGTAATTTTTGACCAAAACAATTTGGCGCCCACCGTGGGGCAAGTGGTGCTACTTTTACTAAAAATCTTTGCAAAATCATTAATCGGTTTTCTATTTTCTAAACTTTTTGCCACATTGTTTACAATGGCCTCAAGATCAAACATGAGCTCTTCCACTATGCCTGCTACAACCTCTGCTACCACTGGTTCGGTGCTTCCACCACCTCCTCCAAGGATGCCGTTTTCTTCACAACCTCAAGATGTTATCCCTAATCGGAGTGTCCAGGGATCTGCTCCTGTTTTAGCCTCTAATGATGAAATTTTGACTTTATTTGGAAGTGTGCAGGAACAAATGAGGCAGCAACAGGAAACTAACCAAATGCTTTTAAGGGAAATACAACTCCTGAAGTCTGGCTCGAGCAGATCTGCTGAGGATAATGTCACTCCATTACATCCCAGAACGTTGAACTTTAGTTCAGCCGTGTATACTGAGGATAACAGGGGGAATATTGTGCCCAGCCTTCCTCAGAATCATACTCCTGAAATACCCTCCTCGGTCAGGATGTCAACCATGAGGAGCTCAGGATATGCTTCAGGATATGGGCAAAATCCTCCAACGGGTAACGTGTCAAATAATAATAATACTCATGCTACTAACAATAGTGGATCTTTGCAGGATACAGGTGTGACATCAGCACTTACTAGGAAACTTCAAAAGTTGAAGGACATGATATCCAGTGTACCTGGGGTGGTCCAGCCGATCCCGGAAGTGTCCCAAGACAGCCACAAGATATCTCGTTTTGCATATCCTATCTGTGATGCTGAGATCCCAAAGAGATTCCAAACCCCCAACATGAAGCTTTATGATGGGACTACGGATCCTGAAGAGCATATTGCTCAGTATAGGGAAAGAATGGAGATTAACCCTATCCCTCCGGAGCTCAAGGAAGCATGCTTGTGCAAGGGATTTGGTTCTACTCTAACAGGATCAGCCTTAAAATGGCTGTTAAACATTCCTCCTCACTCAATTACTTCGTTTGCTCATTTGGTTAATTTATTTAACAGTCAATTTTCTTGTAGTCGGAGTTTTGAGAAACTAACCAGTGATCTTTACAGGATAACTCAAGGGCCTCAGGAATCCTTGAGGGATTATGTGAACAAATTCAATCGAGAATCCTTGGATATCCCACATCTTGATGTTGCAACAGCTGTGCAAGCTTTTAAGATGGGATTACAAAAGGATTCTCAGTTTTATCAGGATCTTGTAATGAATCCCTGCAGGAATCTCGACGAAGCTCGTAACAGGGCTTTGAGATATATCCGTCTGGAAGATGACAGGAAGATGCAAGAAAGGATGAACTCATCTAACACTTATGAGTCAACTAACAGGAAATCTGAATCCTCATTCAAGCCATATCGGCCTAAGCCATATGGTAGAAATGAAAATAAAAGAGTGAATGCTATTGAAGACGAGGATCCTGAAGAGTATCCTGAGTTGTCTGAATATTGCTTTTCTGTTAACATTCCTGAATTAATGTATGCCATGCAGGGTCTAGGAGACAAGGCTAGGTGGCCTCGAAAGAATCAACAAAAGGCTGACTGGAAAGATAAGTCAAAATGGTGTGCTTTCCACGAAGATTTCGGACATGTAACTGAGGATTGCATTGCTCTAAGGAAAGAAATAAGTTATCTTCTAAGCAAGGGATATCTGAAAGATCTCTTAGGAAGAAAGAAGAATAAGGGTCAGGATACTGAGAAGGATCCTGAGCGAGCAGCATCACCTCCCGCGGATGCCAAGATAATCAACTTCATTTCGGGAGGATCCGACATTTGTGGAATTTCGTATTCGGCAGCAAAGAGACATGCAAAGGAAGCTAAGGCCGAAAGGGGAGACAAACCTGTCAGAATGACTACCCTCACAACTGACAAAGTGATCACTTTTGATGCTGATGACAGGGATACTGTCCAGGATCCTCACCATGATGCTCTGGTAATAACGTTATATGTGGCTAACCATTTTGTACGCAGGATACTGGTTGATAATGGCAGCTCCGTCAACATAATCCAACTAGAAACTCTGAAGAGAATGAATGTATCTCCAATGGATATCACTTCGAAGTCTACCGTGCTTGTTGGATTCAGTGGAGAGGCTAGAAATACAGTGGGAGAGATAAAGTTGCCAGTATACGTTGAAGGAGTCAACTCGATACAACGTTTCTGTGTGATGGATTCTCTATCCTGCTATAACATCATACTGGGAAGACCGTGGATTCACGATATGAAGGCCGTGCCATCAACATATCACCAATGCATCAAGATACCTACCCCTTGGGGAGTGGTCAAAGTTGATAGTGATCAGCAGGAGGCGAAAGAATGCTACTCATCCTCGATGAAATCCTCAACCAAACCTAGTGCAGCATAGCAATTAAAGACGCGGGCCCAGGATATCGTGGAGGATCCGGAGCAGGATGTGAAGAAAATTATCCTGGACCAGGATAATCCCGATATTTCGGTGCTCGTAGGGACCAATATCCCTCAGGATATTGAAGAACAATTAATTAACTTTTTGAAATGCAGGATGTCAACGTTTGCATGGAAGCATGAGGATATGACAGGCATATCCAAAGATATTATCACTCACAAGCTTGGAATTGATAAATCATTCAAGCCTGTTCAGCAAAAAAGAAGGAAGTTTGCTCCCGAGCGGAACACTATTATCCAGGAGGAAGTTGAAAGACTATTAAAGTCCAGAATGATCAGAGAGGTTAAGTTCCCAAGATGGCTAGCAAACGTGGTTGTAGTACAAAAGAAAAATGGGAAATGGAGAGTTTGTGTAGACTACACAGACTTGAACAAAGCCTGTCCTAAAGACCCATTTCCTCTTCCCCACATTGATGCAATGGTAGATGCCACTGCCGGGCATGAAATGCTGACCTTCATGGACGCATCTTCAGGATTTCAACAGATCCAAATGGAGCCTTCTGACCAGGAGGATACTGCCTTCATGACACCAACAGGTATTTATTGTTATACAGCTATGCCTTTTGGTTTGAAAAATGCAGGTGCAACATACCAAAGATTGGTAAACATGATGTTCAAAGACAAACTGGGGGACACCATGGAGGTATATATCGATGATATGGTGGTGAAATCTAAAAAGGCTGAGGATCACCTCCAGGATATCAAGGGAGCATTTGATATCCTGGATCAATACAACATGAAGCTGAATCCTGCTAAATGCCATTTCGGAGTGGGGGCAGGAAAGTTTCTTGGATATATGGTGACAAAAAGGGGAATAGAAGCAAGCCCAGAGCAGATCAAAGCTATCCTGGATATAAAATCACCCTCAAATATGAAGGACGTACAAAGATTGACAGGCCGAGTAGCAGCTTTAAACAGGTTTATCTCGAGATCCTCAGAGAAGTGCAAAGATTTTTATGATATCCTGAAGAAGAACAAAAGATTCGAATGGGGGGAGAGGCATGAAGCAGCCTTGCAGGATTTGAAACGATATCTCTCAACCGCACCTTTATTGATGAGGCCTGAAAATGGTGAACCACTATCGCTATACCTTGCTGTATCAGGGAATGCTGTAAGTGCCGTTCTTATAAAAGACCATGAAGGTCAGCAATATCATGTTTATTATGTTAGTAAAAGTTTGCTAGATGCTGAAACTAGGTATTCTCATTTAGAAAAATTGATACTAGCATTAGTCATGGCATCAACGAAACTTAGGCATTATTTCGAGACACATAGGATACATGTTAAAACAAATTATCCTGTCAAAAATGTGCTTAGGAAACCAGAGATGTCAGGCAGGATGGCCAAGTGGTCAGTAAAGTTAAGTGCTTTTGATTTAGTATATGAACCTAGAAATGCCATAAAATCCCAGGCTTTAGCTGACTTTGTGGCTGACTTTAGTAGTGACATTCAGGACGAGGTAGACCTAGAAGTTCAACAGTTAGGAGAATCCTCAGGATCCTGGACATTATATACTGATGGAGCATCTAATGTAAGAGGAGTAGGATTAGGAATACTACTAAAATCGCCACAGGGGGACATATTACCCCAGGCTATTAGGTGTGAATTTCCTGCTACTAATGAGGCAGAATATGAGGCTTTAATTGCAGGATTAGAGTTGGCTAAGAGCATGAGTGTCAAAAATTTGCAAGTATATGTTGACTCTTTGTTAATTACTAATCATTTTAATGGATCCTGTGCAGTTAAGGGTGAGAAATTAATCGAATATCTCGATATTCTCAAAAAATTAGCAGGATATTTCGATGTTTTTATACTTGAACAGGTACCAAGAGAGGTTTAAAAAGGAAGCAAGCATATCCTGACATCGATGTGTTAAGAAAGGCTTTTCAGAATACTACTAATCCTGCCGATGGCAAGTTAGCTCCAAAATGGGAAGGACCATATGAAGTTGAATCAGAAGCAGGGAAAGGAGCATACAGACTCAAGAATATGGAAGGGGATATGCTACCGAGGTCTTGGAATGCTATACACCTTAAGCTCTATTTCAAGTGAGTTTAGAATTTAATTTCTAACTCAGGATGGTATGAGTTCTACCTTTTTTAAATATGTTTGGTTTAATTTGTTCTTTGTAACCCAATACTAACTTAAGCATCGGATGGGTGTTAGCTAAGCTAACACCCACCTTAGTTTAAGGATGTTTTGCAGTATATGCTCCAGGATGTAGCTCCAGGATGCTCACTCAAGATACTTCGGAAGATTAGAGGATTGGCCCCCTCTCTCACGTACAAGGGATCCTGATCCCTTCACAGGTTTAAAGGTATTCACCTTTCTTCCGAGTTGGGTTTAAACACCCCGCCTGGAGCGCAAGTTATTCGGGAATAGTTCAAGGTGGCAGGACCAGTCCATGTAAAAGTGGCTGACAATTTCGTTACTGTTGGCTATATCCTGAATCCTAAAGGTATATGAGGATTGATCACCCTCTCTCACGAAAGGGTATTTTCATACTCTCTAAGGTTTAAAGGTTATCACCTTTCTAAGTCTTGGAGTTTATACACTCCCGCCTGTAGCGCATGAAAATTTGGGATTTTCCCCAGGATTAAAGGTTTTCACCTTTCTAAGTTTTGGGGTTTCCACACCCTCGCCTGTAGTGCACGAAACGTGGGTAAAATCCCTAGTAAAACTCAAAGACTTAAAGGTTTTCACCTTTTCAAGTCTTGAGGTTCTTATACTCCGGCTTAAATGCCTGGAAAATGGGTTTAGTCCCAATAAAATACAAAGTTTTTGGATAATCCCAAAGTATATTTTCAAAAAACATAATCATTTACAAGTCTACATAAATTTTTGAAAAAAGGTTGCTAAGTTTAAACAACTGGTTGAAGAATTGCTAAAGGATCATATCCTGGTACAACATACTGGTCCCGCACAGACAGGGGACATCTGTGATGGAACATGACGTATGCTGATACTATATCCTACGGGGGACATTTATGCTGGAGCAAGAAGGAAACCTATGCCAACACTATATCCCACTAAGGCATTGTGAGGAACTCAAAGGATCAAGTTTGGGCATAATTCGCCAAGTATCCTGGACTGGGGACACCTTCGGTGGAATGGTTGCGAAAGGACTGGAATGAAAGGATTGAGATGTCTTCTGTTTCGGTATGATCTTTCCTATTTTTGTTCTTTAAAAAACCTTATCTAGATTGTCTAAATTTCTGAAACTATATTATAACATTTATGAGTAACCTGATCGGGATATGTTCTCAGGATATATTCTCATGATGTATTCTCAGGATATACTTTAGGATACTTGGATTAAAAACTGAAACTGTGTTCTAGTCAAACAAGTGTTCTCAAAACCAACTTTGTAAAATAAAAATGAACTGTCCTCTTTCTCTGAAAACTTTATCTGAGTTGCTTGAGTTATAAAAACCCTATTTGACGGAAGTCTTAATAGGATATTTGCGAGTATACTGATCAAAATATTTTCATAAAAGTAATAATTGCACTAAGTTTGGAACATTGGAATTCAGACTAAGCAATGCATAACAAATAACAACATGTAAGGTTAAAAGGTTAGTTTATTATTAATTGTATTCTTGGTTTCATCTCAAAAAGAGACCCATCCACCAAGAACACAATTAAGTTTTTAAAGCATATTTACATAAACAGTTGAAGGCTTCGTCCTGAAAACACGAGATCCCTTCACCTCCAACTGTTAAATTGTTCTAAAGCTTGCAGGAAATTAAAATTGTTCTAAGTACAGGATGACCAGATGATTCAGACCCTACAAAGTAAAGTACAGGTATCGTTAAAGACAAACTAACCAGGATACAGGTTCAGTATATGTGTACGGGATACAGGATTTGGATATTTACCTTATTAAGGAAGGAGGTCATGGGCTCGATGGATTCCATGAAGCCAAGGTCATCATGAGAGAAACCTTCGGCAACAACAGTGGACAGCTTAGAGCGGGTGGTAACAGATGATTCTTTTACCAGGACAGGTTTGGAGTAACTGTCAAGCTCCTCAAGATTGAAGACAACAGGGACCTTAGCAGAGTCTACAGAAAAAGGGAGTAGTTTCAATCTTATCATATTATGTGCTGATTAACCAAACATATGCAGGAATGTTCAAAACAGATATCCTTACCGGACGTATTGGAATGACTGAAAAATATATCTGTTGGAATCAGGATATCCAACAGTTATATTTTTGGGGACAATTGTTATGGGTGAAATTCTGAGCCCATATCCTGACACTATATCTTGATTTCATGTTAGCTGTTTATGATCAGGATACCGGACCAGGATATTGGTAACATCATGAGGGATATCGATCAGGATACCAGACCAGGATATTGGTAACATCCTGACGCAGTATCCTGGCAGTTACTAACGATTTTCTTTGGTTGCAAGGTACCAACGTTAAAGGACTTGATCTACCTGAAGATTCGCTCAAGATGGTTGAAAAATGGATGTTGATGGTGGAAGAATGGGTCTTGTAACGGTCAGAATAGAATAAAGGCATATTCCGCGAGAATATCGGAAGCTGGTCAATGCTATTGACGTTGTAACGGTCATATGAGCTGAAGACCCGGTTTTATAGTCAATAAGCACGTGGAAAACAAGTAAAAGCAGTCCCCCAACGTTCAGAATGGAATATTCCAAAGTATCCCGGAATAATAGGATAGTTTGTTAGTTTTTGTTACTATAAATGGGAGCGATCGGATCATAGGCAAACACAACTTTTTCCACACACTCTCTTTCGCACACTTTGCTCTCTAGCTTCTAGCAATCACTACACACCAACACTTGTAATCAAATCACGTTGTAACACCTAGTTGATCCGCATCATATCCTGCACTGGATCCTGATATATGAAGCAATAGAAGAACGAGGCAGCTGCGATTGTCAGCTCCCGAGGTTTTATGCCGGCGATCTAGATTGATCAAGGGCTTTCCTCGTACATCACGTGTCAACCTTTACTTTTTTGCTCATTGTTTGATCATTGATACAGCTCTACATCCCGGGCTGTATCCTGAAACTGTTTTCATATCTAATTTGGCTAACACATTTTTCACACATAAATTTTAGCACACTACCTCACTTAACTAATTTGATCACTTAATTGCTTAGGTAATTTTTGACCAAAACAGGGTTTAACAAATAAAACCTAAGTTAACAAGAGGACAATACCAGAACTAATCCTCTGCCGCGCATCCATTCAGCTTCAGAGACCAGCATGTCGACAATGCCCTGAGCCTCAGCATAGTTATTCTGCGCCACATTGAGGGCAGATGAGCTTTAGCGCGCGCTTCCTCAACCTTTTTCCTGGCTTCCTCAGCAGAAGCAGCTTTTCCCTTCTCAGCTTCAAGGTCGATCTCCAAGTACTCGCTTTTTTCAACCTGATCTTGTAGGCGACGCTTCAATTCCGCAATCTCGACGTCCTTGGTCATTAAACCCTTGTCTTTACCAGACAGTTGCGCCTTCACCTCAGCCAGCTCAACCTACAAAAGGTAAAAGACTTAGTTAATTCTGCTAACAAAAGCATAAAGAGAGAAAATGTAAAGGTTTTCCGAACCTCAGCATGATCCTTAGCAGCTTGCGCATCCTCGACCTTCCCGGTCAGCTCGGTAACCTTACCTTCAAGCTCAGTGATCTTGTTTCGAGCAGCATAAGCACGCTGATTATCCTTTTCACATATCTTCTTAAACTCAGCACGCTCCTTGGATAACAGTTCTTCAGCAGCGCGAAGCTTGCCCCTAAGGCCCTCGTGCCCCCATTCTTCTGATTTCCTATCAGCTTCGAACTTGGTTTTCTCCTCATCAAACCTAGCTTGAGCTTTCTCAAACTCCTTCACCTACCTCACAAGGCGCTCACGATAATTCTCCCAGTCAGCTCTCTCCTTAACCATGGTGTGCCATTCACGAACAATTTGATGATTGGCGGCCCGAGTATTTGCCTCTCCAACCACATAGGCTTGATACAGCCCATCGTGAGTACGCGCCCTTTGCCGGTTAACCTCACCGGGAGGAAAAGAGTTCAAAAACACGGTTCGAACTCCTTAAACGTATCCTTCTGCTTCAGACCCCCAAGGAGCTTGGTGTGGAGCATTGCCGCGTGCCTCCTCGGTGTAAGTTTTGTAATAAATATCACCGAGGGAATCCTTTGGGCCGATGTTTAGTGGCATAAAACCTCCAGCACCACCAGAACTCGCGCCACCAGCAGCAGCAGTTTTTTCCTTGTGAACATCAGAGCCTGACCCCCCAGTAGTAGAAGTTACTTGAGCAGTATAAATGGGGGCATCATGTAACACCTCGGAAAATCACGTCCAATGATGTATTGACACGTGTAATAAACCCCAATGAAGTCAAACATTGAATTTAAGGGACTAAGTTTTCGAAAAATCGAAAACCTTGATTATGAAAGGATTGGAAGTGTAACATACCTAAAATAAGTTTCTAAATAACCTCTCACGATGACTATATTCACAAATGAGCCACTTGTCGATCGAGTGTAGCCGTTTGCGTAATTAATTGAAAGTTTGCGCAATGAAGGGTTAAAAGCGTCAACATGTTAATTCTCACCTCTGAGTGACCTTTTAATAAACCCGAAGCATCGTGATGTTGGATAATACTTCCAAGAATGCCTAACATGGATTAGGTGAGGCTCCAATGCTATAAAATGATGAGATGCGCAAGTATGCGCAATAGAGGGACCTAAAGCGTCAACTTTTGAATCTATGCCTTTCGGAGACCATCTAAGCGAACGAGAGCGTATTAATATTTAATTATATGCTTGGGAAGGATAAATATGGGCCATGGAAGGCTTGGATAACATTAAACGGCATTTCGCGCTACTTTGCGCAATTTAAGGACTATTTACGTCAAATGGAGTATGCCGATTCATAGGGTATCGAACCTTCCGGAATATGACCAGGAGTTAAACATACCCTATTTATTCTTTATATAGCTTTGATATAGGCTTAGAGGTGTTTCGTGCACAAAAATAAACTTTTATGTCATGCAGGGACTAAAAGTGTCAAAAAGTGCACAAGTTTGCATTTTCGCGCGTATCTCACATTCTGAATATCTTCGGACACCCAAAAATTTATGTAAGCACTAAAATATTTTATTTTAGTGATCGCCTTGATAAAATTCCATCCGTCGCGTAATTTGGATCGTTTTTCGCGTCCGTTCGTGTTTCGTCGTAATTCGACGCACAACGTGACCGTACGGCCAAACGGACCGACATCCGACATGTTTTTGAGCATGTTTCATGTCCCCTACGTTTAAACTTCATGATGGAGCCTTAAATTGAGGTTAACGGGCCTTAAACGTGCCTTAAATGACATTAAAGACTCACAGGGACCAATTCTGTCAATAATTAAATTGCTGTTGCTGTGCTGGGCTGGTAGGCGGGCCGCGAGACATGGTCAGATGCAGAAAACAGCTTGTAACAGCCTGTTTCTTGCTGTTTTCATGAGCAATCTGGTTTCCTATACTCTCAACTCGATACTAGGGGCTTGCCCACAGAATTATCAGACCTCTTGACATCTGTTTTGATCAGATTACTCCTCCCGACACTTGTCGCGATCTCGTGAGGTCCCGAAAACTATATAAAGGAGGTAAGTTCACTTGATACTTCACTTGTATTCTAAATTCTGGAGTTCTCTGATCAACCTCAGGCCTTCTAGTGGTCTCTAATCATAATTAGGACTCTTGTAAGTATTCCTAACCCTTTCTAATTCGTTCTAGCTTAGTTAATTAACCAAAAGTCAAACCATCGTAAATTAAGTTTGACTTCGAGATTAAATGAAATTTGCTCAGTCATTTCTCGAATTGAAAGTACCTACAAGTAGGTATTTATGTGGGTAACAAACCCTTAAAAGGGTATTTTCAGATTCCCACTCTAACCATGTTAATTGTCGAGTCAAAACTTGCTTTAAAAAGTCAACAGAATGATTATATGCAAATTTAAGCATAATTAGCAATGTAGGGTACATGCAACCTGTTTGATCATTAAAATAACTTGGTAACTAATGTAAGAACATGTCTCAACATGTTCAACTCGACAATTTTCAGTTTAAACCCGAATCGGAACCGAAAGTCGCGTAAATTGACTTTTGCTTTGACTATCAGTTCTGATCCGTTTATGCATGTTTAAGATCTGCCTTAGAGCTTATTTTGGACCAGGTTTCATATAAGTATAACTCTCTGAGATTATACAACTTGGTTCAATACTTATCCGATTCACATGCATGTTTCCGATTAATGCTTAAATGTTGACTATTATGCCCTTTTGATTATAAAACGTGATTTTTGAAAAAGTGAAAGAGTAGAAACCTTAGTTACTGATTTAGAAACTTGCACCTAAAATTTGATATCAGTTTGAGGTCTAGATTAAGAGTTATGCTCATTAGCGCAATTTGAAAGCTTTATGTTACTTAAACGGCGTAATTAGCATATAACCTATTTAAACCCACTTTTTGATATCAAACTTTTTACCCACTGATGTAATATAATATTTTGGGATTTTTGAAGATTTTTATTTAATTTTTGGCTGAGCATAACATAGGTCTCTAAGTTTAATTCGGTTAATACCGATTTTGCCCTTTTAAGCCATAAAATGAGTTTTACAAATCCTTTTGACCCCAAACCTTTTTCTACTGATTTTATTTGTTAAATAAAATATTTTGAGCCTTCTGGAATTATAAAAATATCAGCTTTCCTTTAAAAACCCGGAAATGACTCCAAATCGCCTTTTTAAGCGTTTTTAACGCATAGTATGTGCTAGAACCATATTAAACATATAAGGTTGATACCTACTGATATTTTTAGCATATTTTTATATAATAACAGTAAGTACAAGATTTTGAACTCAGATTTCCAGTTTTGACCTTTTAAGCCTAAGTGAAATTACCAAAATACCCCTAAGGTGCATAGTTTGGTTTTAAATGATAAATTTCACATATAGGTCATACCCTACTGTTATAACTTATTAAATTAAGTGTATTTACTGTATAAATCAGACCTGTAACTCAGAATACTAATTAAACTCTTTTATAATATTTTAAATGACCAAAATGCCCTTATGAGGCATAATTTGTGTTTAAATCCGTTTTGGGCATAATAGAATATACCTTTCTGATATCACAACATGTTTAAGGCATATTAACTTAGGGAACTTGCATATGACTCTTATGGTTACCCGTGACGCACTTTTCGCGCTCGGTTCGGTCTATGTAACTAGTTGCATAAATTGACCGAAACGGGTCAAACCTTATCATCTTTGTCTCAAAATCCAGAATGTATTTAGTATACCCATATTATACAAGTATTCAAACTTGTCGGGTCTAAATAACATTCTATCCGGTCTTCGCTTAATCGTGCGTTTGAACCGTATCTTTCCTTAAAACTAACCGGTCTAAGCTTAAGCTTAAATAAAGACCCGTTAGAAATCTAATAGGTTATTAAAAACCTTCGTTCCAGATTTAGGAGCCCAGTAAAAGCTATATGTACTTGCTGATTTGATACGGCTGGGATTGAATTTATATTTAGCTCAGGTAAATACTTTTAACTTATTTTCCCTATACGGGCTTGGGTTACGGTATATAGAATAGCGCTTGATCGAGCATCAAATCTTACATCGTTGGGTGGTTAATTGAATAATTTGATCGGCTCGTTTAAACAGTCTTGTTCACTTAAAGCCTTTGGGGGGTTAATGACCATGTCCCGGATATCCCTGGCATCATTTTACGAAATGGCCACGACCTGAGCACGGGGTGTAGGCGTACACTTGTCAGTGTATAACTCATTATTGTGGTGTGTCTATTGATCTTTAACCCGGACAAGATCCGGGCTACTGAACGCACAAGTAACATGTAATTCGTTCACAAGATTATATTACATAATTATCCCAAGTTATAAAAATGTTTTGTGCCACGTGCATTCAAATCAATTTTCAACCCTTTTTAAAATGAGTCAGTTAAATTGTATTTACCAGTGTAAACTGACGTATTTTCCAAAAAGGTTAAGTGCAGGTACTACTCGTAATAGGCTGGCCTCTCCTTAGCATCAATAAGAGTCTCGCAAGCTTGGATGCCTTAAAGTCTGTTGAACAATGTTTTCCTTAATTTTCGATCCGCCTGTGGATCCTATACATTCCGTTTGTAATACTTGATATTACTTTATATCGGTTTGTAATATATTTATCTTTTGCTTCCGCTGTGCATTTATATATTGTGTTGTTTGACTATGATGATGTCAACTACGTCACGATACTCCCCACCGGGCCCACCGGTGATACGTGGAAATTCGGGGTGTGACAGGTTGGTATCAGAGCCAACATTGAGTGAATTAAACACTAGCTTTTTGTGTTTAATCTCAATGACACGATAGCACATTCTTTGACCTTCTGAGTCTAGACTTAACATAGGAATACTCTCGTCCCTATTCGGAGGATTGTTACCTTCAATTATATTTTAATACGTCGCCAAGCGAAGAAGCTGTATTGGAAATTCTCCACATCCGGAGCCTTGAAATGCTGAGCTTCGTATCGCGACCAGGATGAAACGTGCAACCAAGGAGAAAGCATTCAGGAATAGAATGAAGAAGAAACTCCTTTTGCTGAAGATCGTTTCCTTAATAGTCCTTATAAGGACATATTATCTTTCAGTCCCTTCGAGGACAACATTTTCATTCAAGTCCCGCTTAGGGCAATTCTATACCTCTTTTAAAACCATTGGGATGTTTTATCTAAATTTCATTTATATCATTATATATGAATATAATATATGAAATAAATTAAAATAACATTTCTGTTATAAGATCTACCATTATAATAAAATGGTAAAATCTAAAAAGGACAAGACCTAGCCTTGTGTCATTATTAAGACCCGGCCAAGATGGCAGTTCCTCAATTTAGGTTCAGATCCTTATTAACATCCCGAGTTAGGATTATTCTGCGTTAATTATTAAAAAGGAATCTTAAAGGTAAACCTAGCCTATACGACGAGGCCAAGATGATAGGATCTATTCAAGAGATTCACATCCCTGTTAACATCTGTAAGTATGTTAACATTTTTTTTTTTTTGGTAAACTGTGAATCGTTAAAGTCACACAGGCCATCTTTAAAAAAAAGGGGAGTTAATCTAAATTCCCTTATTTGAAATAATCATCCTTTAGTGATGTTTCGCCTACGGGCTATAATGTATTGTCCATTTGAGACATTGACATTTTGATCTTTATGATTCCTTGTCTATGGTGGTGAGCTATGCTCAAGCCTATTAGTCTATATGATCAATGTGATCATGACTAATATCATCTAATATGATGATCATATTATAAACATCCATTAGTGATGAAGTGCCTACAGGCTAAACTTGTTGTCCGATAAGACAACGACAGTGGTGGTCTTTGACCCCTGTCTAAAGATATTGGGATACGTCCAAACATAATAGTCGGTAGGATCAATACGATCTCGACTAATAACATCTGAAAAGATGATCATACCATAAACATCCCCTAGAAGGGAAGTGGCTACGGGCTATAGTTAATGTCCTCTGAGACTAAAGACAGTAGTAGCCTACAACTCCCTGTCAAGAAAAGGCGTGAACACGTTCAAGCCTAAATACCTTGATTCTACAAAATCATGGTTTATAATTTAAAGTTGCCCTTGTGACTTGACTTTTTGTGCTATAGTTATATTTTAATTAAATCCAGGATAATTATGATAAAAAAAATTCTGAATGAAAATAAATATCATTCCTTTCCTGCCAGTATAAATATTAAAAGAGAATCTTAAAAGGTTTAACCTAGCTTGAATGTCATTGAAGACCTAGCTAAGATGGTAAAACCTGTTTAAAAGAGATTCAGATCCTTATTAACACTTGAAAACGTGTTAACACTCCCGACAACAGTGATGCGATAAGATCACGATTGTCATCTTTATATTAGGAACTTCCAAACCCCTTATTTAGCCTAAATGATCAATAGGAATCATGGCTAATAAACGTCGAACATGATGTACACATCTAAACATCCATCTGGGATATATACCTACGGGCAAAGATGTATACATGAAAAAGATAGTTTTATTTCATAACTTCTTGTCAAGGCAATGAATTATGAAATTTTCCGATCCAAATGAATCATTGATTATGTTTTAAAATTTCCCTAGTGACAAGGCATCTGTGCCATCGAAAAGTCCTTTGGAACAAGCCGTTGTGCTATATAAAATGTCAGTATGACATTGACAGTCGTGACTTATGTCCCCTGTCTAGTAAATATGAAGGATTATATTCCGTTTACACGCCCAAGATGGTTTATTTAAAAACTTAGGCAAAACATAATCAACTAAATTAAATACTATCTATTGGCCATATGGTTAATTACACCATGGCTATTTATTCATCAAATTCGACAATTCACTATATAATTAAACCAATTATTACTACTTGGTTTGTAGTCTTCAAACTTCACCATGGCTGACCCCGCTGAAGCTCACAACCATCCAATTGATCAGAATGATGATGTAAGACTGAATTTAACAAGCACCGAGTTACAGGCTATGATAGATACAGCCGTAAACAACGCTGTGGACCGTATGTTGAAGGATCATAAGCGAAAGTGCGATGATACCCCAAATAAAGGTTGTAAAAAGGGTAAGACCGGTTCAAGCTATAACCAGTCCAAACCAAAGGATGCAAAACCCGAATGTAAAACCTGCGGGAAGAAGCATTTCGGAAAATGTTTCTATGATCAGACCGGGGGATGTGTAATCTGTAAAGAGACGGATCACAAGACCCATGAATGCAAGGACTTGAAGGACAAACAGCAGACCGGAGAAAAGACCAGATGCAAAACCTGTAGGAAATACCACCTCGCGAAATGCAGATATGAATCTCAGCCTCTACCCTGTGGAATCTGCAAGTCCAAGGAGCATAAGACCTTGGATTGCAAGAGGATGGGAGACGCAACCTGCTATGGTTGCAATGAGAAGGGACACATTAAGACCAACTGCCCTAAATACGCTAAAAAGGCTGAGGAGGCTAAGAAGATCAAAGCTGGAAGCTCTCAAATGGATACTCAAGAGACTGTTCAGGATAACAATGTCACAACAGGTACTTCTTTATCAATAACGCTCATGCTAGAGTATTATTTGATTCAGGTTCAGATAAGTCTCTCGTAGACAATAGATTTTGTAAATCATTGAGTCTGCCTGTTAAAACTCTAAGCGTTAAGTATAAAGTAGAATTGGTCGATAGTACCTCAGAGACTGCTTCAGCAGTATTAGATGGATGTTTTATATCCATTAGGGATTATTTTTTTTCCACTGTCTTTGTTCCATTAAATAGAGGGACACGATATAATAATAAAAGAAGGGCTGGTCATTCTGTAACCAAGCCCATGCCTTATGTGATAAGAATAAAGTAGTTATTAAGACTCCTTATGGTGAGCCTTTGACCATTCAAGGAGGTACTGGGTATGGAATGCCCAAGCACTTGTTAAATTTGGTATTTAAGACCAAAGATTCGAGTATGGAAAAGCTCAGAAGAGACAGACAACAGACGTGATGCTGGAGATGCGACAAGTGATAATAGTGCATCCAATGTGAACCTCAATGTTAATGGAGTTAATCTCCAAAACTGTGATTAACGCAACTGTTGGAAAGGCTACGAGAAAAGTCATGAAAAGGCTTGAGAAGCCGAATGATGTTCACTTTAAAACACATGTCACTGCTCATAAGAAGAGCTATATTCATACTTCAGATGCGAAGAATAACCCAAATGAAATCATATGTGGCAAGGAGCCCATTCTTTAGGATGTACTTAAAAGTGCTCGTCTCTTGGAAGTCAAGAGACTTCAATAGTAAAAAGGGACCATCGATTACAAGAAATTTGTTGGATGTTGTAAGAACCATTAGGAATGTCAGCAGTTATGCTGGAAAGCACACGGTAAGGTATGCATCACAATCATTCGATGACAATACTCTTGATTAGTAAGGACATTATTGAAGTCCACAAGAAAGATCCCCTTATGCAACATGGGATCGTCCAAGTTTTAAGGACCTTATTAGAAAACTATTAGCCGCTTCGCGAAATGGATAAAGATGGAATAAGAATTTTCCGACTCCCCCATAAGAGTGTAACACCTCGAAAATTCACGTCCTATAATGTGTAGACACGTGTCAAATGTTAAACGTGTGAAAGAGATATTATAGAAGGACTAAAGTTGACAAACATGGAAAGTATGTGAATATACGTATTCTAAGTGTCAACTGTGAATAAATATACTTCATAATAAGCCTACATGATGTTTATAACCTCAAACGAATAAATCATGGATCATACGAAGCAAAAAGTGAGAGATTACAAACTACAGGGGTTAAATGTGTCAACATGTTTAAAGATATACCTCTGAGTGACCTTTTGACAAACCCGAAGCTTTGTAAATGTTAATTATGCTCACTAGAATGCACGATTAAAATTTCATAAAGTTTCGTTATCGTATGAGAAAATTATGACCAAATTCGTGTGCGAGGGGTTAAAGTGCAAACATTGAAAGTTAAGGCTTTTCGGGTTAACCGGAAGTGTTCGGGGACTTGGCAAAGTGGGTATAAGTCCTAAAGCCCTTGTGGGTAAAGATAAGGGGGCCAAAATGCAATTAAAAAGCTTGATTGCCCTTTCAAATAAACCAAGGGTCAACTTTGCATTAAACAGAAAATAAAAATCTGAAACGCAGGCCCATGCGGCCCGCGTACGGGTATGTTAATCGGGAGGCGGGCCGCCTCAGGAGCCCAGAAGCAGAAAACGGGCACAGCAGCCTGTAAACGCGGAGAACCGACCCTTTTTCGACATTAATGCAATGTGGGCGACCCCTAAACAGTCCTAGACACTAGGAACACATGTTGGAAGGTTGTGGTTACCTGGTAGACTTGTTTGTCATTGTTTTGTGGTGATTGAAACCACTATAAAAGGGCTTCAAGTTCACAAACATTATTCACACTTCCTTCTTACCATCTGATCAATTCTGGAGCTCTCAAGCAGGTCCAACTGATCATATCTCGTGCATAGGACTCTTGTAAGTCTGCTAGTCCTTCTTTAATTGAGTTTAGCTTGCTTAATTAGCTACAAGTCAAACAGTCGTAATTACGGTTTGACTTCGAGATTAGTCAATAAGGGCTCAGTCATATCTCGAATTAAAAGTAGTTATAGCTTGGTATTTATGTGGGTAATAAAACCTCAAAAGGGTTTCCCCTGATCACCACTCTAACCAGGTCAAAAGTCGGGTCAAACTAGTTTAGAAAAAGTCAACAGGAAGCTTAAAATGTCATTTTTGCATAATTAACATTATAGACCATATACAACCTGTTTGATCATTGTTATAACTTAGTAATAAGTGTAAGAACATGTCTAAACATGTTCAACCCGACAATTTCCTGTTTAGACCCGGTTCGGAACCGAAAGTCGCATAGTTTGACTTTCACTTTGACTTTCAGTTCTGACCTGTTAAGGCATGTTTTAGAAATGCCTCAGAGCTTTAATTGGACTAGGTTACATGTTAGAACAACCCTCTGTGATTATACACCTTGGTTCATTAGTTATCCAATTAATATGCATGTTTCCGTTAATTGCTCATATGTTGACCGTTATGCCCTTATTACCTTAAAACGTGATTTATAAAAATGTAAAAGTGTAGAAACCTTAAATACTGATATATAAACTTGTATGCAAAGTTTGACATCAGTTTGAGTTGTAGATTAAGAGTTATGCTCAATATCGCAAATTTAAAGCTTTGTGTTAATAAAATGGCGTAATTAGCGTATAGCCTAGTTAAGCCTACTTTTTGATATCAAACTTAATACCCACTGATGTAATATATTATTTTGGGATTTTTAAAGATTTTTAATTAATTTTAGACTGACCATAACTAGTAGTCGTAGGCTTAATCCGGTAATTGTCGGTTTTGCCCTTACGGGCCATAAAATGAGTTTTACATATCTAAACGACTCCAAACCTTTTGCTACTGATCACATATGATAAATAAATTATTTTAAGCCTTCTGGAAATATAAAAATATCAGATTTAAGTATCGAACCCGGAAATGGCCTTTAATCGCCTTATTTAGCGTTTTTAACGCATAGTATGTTTTAAAATCATATTGAACATACCCGGGTTGATACCTACTGATATTTTAGGCAAATTATGATATTTTAACAGTAAGCAAAGGTTGATTAACTCATACTTCGGTTTTGAGCTTTTCGGCTTATGTGAAATTACCAAAATGCCCCTACGGTGCATAGTTGGTTATAATTGATAAATTTCACATATATGCTTTAACCTACTGACATAACTTATAAAATTGAGTATGTTTGCTGTTTACATCAGACCTGTAACTCAGTTAAACATCTAAACTCTTTTACAACCTTTAAAATGACCAAACTACCCCTACGGGGCATAGTTTGTGTTTAAACACGTTTAGGGCATAATGAAAGACATCTTACTGATGTCACAACATATTTGAAGCATATTAACTTAGGAAACCTGTATATGGCTCTTACGGATACCCGTTACGCTTATTACGCGTTCGGTTAGGTTTATGTAACAAGTTTACATAAATTAGCCGAAACGGGTCAAACCTTATCGGTTTTATCTCAAAATCCAGAATGTGAATAATAAACCCATATTAAACAAGTCTTCAAACTTGTCGGGTCAAAATCACATTCTATCCGGTCTTCGCTTAATCGTGCGTTCGAACCGTATCTTTGAAACTAGCCGGTCTAAGCTTAAGCTTAATTAAAGACCCGTTAGGATTCTAATAGGTTATATTAAACCTTCGTTCCAGATTAGGAGAACCAGTAAAAGCTACGTGCATTTTGCTTATTGTGATTAATACTTGCTCAGGTAAATACTTTTAACTTATTTTCCCTATACGGGCTTGGGTTACGGTATATAGCATACCGCTTGATCGGGCATCAAATCTCCACATTAAGTGGGTAGTTGAATAATTTGATCGGCTCGTTTAAACAGTCTTGTTTACTTTACAGCCTTTGGGGGGTTAATGACCATGTCCCGGATATCCTTGGCATCATCTTACGAGATGGCCACGACCTGAGCACGGGGTGTAGGCGTACACTTGTCAGTGTATAACTCAATAATGTGGTGTGTCTATTGATCTTTAACCTGGACTAGATCCGGGCTACTGAACGCATAAGTAACATGTAATTCGTTCACAAGATTATAATATTAAATAATTCTCCCAAGTTAAATAAAATGTTTATGCCACGTGCATCCAAACCAATTTTCAATCATTTTACAAAATGAGTCAGTTGAATGTATTTACCAGTGTAAACTGACGTATTTTCCCAAAAAGATTAAATGCAGGTACTAAGCGAAATTGGCTGGGATTTCTCCTAAGCATCATTAGAAGCCTCGCAAGCTTAAGATGCCTGAAGTCTGTTGAACCATTAATAATATTTTATTTCGATCTTACTGTGGATAAACATCCGGATATTGTGACTTTGATTCCAATAAATAAATTCGGTTGTATCATATTTTTAAATTTCTTCCGCTGTGCATATTAATATTGTGTTGTTTGACTATTACGTTGCCAACCATAACGTCACGATACTCCCCCACCGGGCCCACCGGTGACACGTGGAAATTGGGGTGTGACAAAGAGTTATAAACTATCGGCAGTGCGTTGCAAACCTTGGCTCATTGTTTGAAATAGTGCCCTTATTCGGTTAATCTAGAATTTAAGCATAATGCACTATATAAATATTATGATTTAGCGTCGGCAATAAGAGGGCACATTAAGGTTTCAAAGCCTGCTCATTATAAATCCGTCATGGATCTGCCTCAGCTACCACATTTTATAGATTAAGAAATAACCAATCAAAGCTGAGACTGCCCTAAAGTTTATCAAAGATTTTGCAGCTAAGTTTAAAAGGATTAAGAATGGAGGCGTTTAACCCTCCTGATGCATGATTAGAGGCAGTTCACATTAATAAGGACACTAGATAAATCCTTTATTGTGATTTCATTGCTAAGAGTTATGTTTGGATTCAGATACCGCTAAGTCTCTCATAAGACCATAAGCTTAGCAAACTTTTAGAAACTTTCCGTAAGAACCCCAGATGTTAAGTGTAAGGTAAGACTTACTGGAGAAATCATAAGAACCATTCCTTCTGTTCCTGTCAGAAACTTCCAATCATAGAATTCTAGAAGTATCCTCTCTTTAGAGGAAGTGCGTCAGCATATATATATAGTTGATATCTCTTCAATCTCTATCGATTGCGAAAACCAGACAGTATGATAAAAGAGCCATATGAGGATTGATGTATCTTAATAAGTTCCATAGATTGCTTCCATGCCTGATCAGTATGGAGGTTTAATGCATGGGACCCCAAAGATATTACGATGGTCATATGGTACTAAAGTCAGCTAATGGTATTCAAAGAAGATATCCAGAATGGAAGTTTCTAAGTAAATGTTCCCGATTAAGGAATTCGTGGACTTATAACATAAATGTGTCACTTATTTGACACGAGCAATGATGGATAAATTGGAGCCAGAGATTTGGAAAAATCTCTGCAACCTCCTTGTATTTTGATTATCTTCTCCTAAGATTACCCTGTTTACCTCCTGTGAGGCAAGTAGAGTTAAGATTTATATCCCATTTAGGGTTGTAATATTGTGAAATCTCCAAGACGGCTAGTACCATCATTGGAAGAATCGAAACCCTGATTAGGTAAGTTTTAAATAAAGGGTTCGTATAGCCTAACTCAATATTCTGAGAATTCGGTATAGTTAATTAAGAAAGACGGTTCATTCTGCTTATGCATTGATTACCGCAACCCTGATAGGGCAACAATTAAGAATTTTCATCAGCTGCCCAGGATCGTCGATTTGTTCGACTAACAGCAAGGATTAGCTAATTCCTTAAGATTAGTTTTAAGCAATGGTTGGAATAACCATCTCACCTTAAATTAAGCTTTTCTATAATAGTTGATATATAAGTATCAAGGCTGCTCTTTTGGAGACCTTGTATAGATAGAATGTTAAACATCTATTAGTAAACAGAAGATTGGTAAGTCCAATTATCAGGATCTGAAAGTTGCCTTGGAAACAACGAATAAGATCATACAAATTCATAATCATCTGTAAGTTGCCAATATTCGGTAGAAACTCAAGGTTAATAAGAATAGCAACCCTCCTAAGTTCTTGTTAAGGAATAAGGTTCGACAAAAGGTATCACACAGAAAGGATGTGCCAATTTGTTAAATTATCAGGCTAGTTAAGCTCTGAATATATATATAAAATCATTCGAAAGAATCGAATGTATCAAGATCAAATAGCTTATAAGCTAAAACCTAATTAAGGAGTTTGGCGGAACTCGCAATGCATTACACACTAAAGATTTGAGGACGTGTTTCACCAATAAGTCGAGAGGCACTATCGCATAATGATATGCAAATTTATGATATGATGAGAAACCTGCATCGATTGAGGACCGACAGGTTAAGAAGCTCCAAAAAGGATATATGTACCCATTATAGAGGTCAACTTGGGAGCTTGGAGAAGCTCCAGATATGCTATAGAAGTTAAGTCCATTATGTGACAAAAAGTACTTCCAGCATTTTAGCAAATCTCAAGGTCGAGATTTCTTTTAAGGGGGTGAGGATGTAACACCTCGGAAAATCACGTCCAATGATGTATTGACACGTGTAATAAACCCCAATGAAGTCAAACATTGAATTTAAGGGACTAAGTTTTCGAAAAATCGAAAACCTTGATTATGAAAGGATTGGAAGTGTAACATACCTAAAATAAGTTTCTAAATAACCTCTCACGATGACTATATTCACAAATGAGCCACTTGTCGATCGAGTGTAGCCGTTTGCGTAATTAATTGAAAGTTTGCGCAATGAAGGGTTAAAAGCGTCAACATGTTAATTCTCACCTCTGAGTGACCTTTTAATAAACCCGAAGCATCGTGATGTTGGATAATAATTCCAAGAATGCCTAACATGGATTAGGTGAGGCTCCAATGCTATAAAATGATGAGATGCGCAAGTATGCGCAATAGAGGGACCTAAAGCGTCAACTTTTGAATCTATGCCTTTCGGAGACCATCTAAGCGAACGAGAGCGTATTAATATTTAAGTATATGCTTGGTAAGGATAAATATGGGCCATGGAAGGCTTGGATAACATTAAACGGCATTTCGCGCTACTTTGCGCATTTTAAGGACTATTTACGTCAAATGGCAAAAGTATGCCGATTCATAGGGTATCGAACCTTCCGGAATATGACCAGGAGTTAAACATACCCTATTTATTCTTTATATAGCTTTGATATAGGCTTAGAGGTGTTTCGTGCGCAAAAATAAACTTTTATGTCATGCAGGGACTAAAAGTGTCAAAAAGTGCACAAGTTTGCATTTCCGCGCGTATCTCACATTCTGAATATCTTCGGACACCCAAAAATTTATGTAAGCACTAAAATATTTTATTTTAGTGATCGCCTTGATAAAATTCCATCCGTCGCGTAATTTGGATCGTTTTTCGCGTCCGTTCGTGTTTCGTCGTAATTCGACGCACAACGTGACCGTACGGCCAAACGGACCGACATCCGACATGTTTTTGAGCATGTTTCATGTCCCCTACGTTTAAACTTCATGATGGAGCCTTAAATTGAGGTTAACGGGCCTTAAACGTGCCTTAAATGACATTAAAGACTCACAGGGACCAATTCTATCAATAATTAAATTGTTGTTGCTGTGCTGGGCTGGTAGGCGGGCCGCGTAAGGTCACACAGACCCTTACGCGGGCCGCGAGACATGGTCAGATGCAGAAAACAGCTTGTAACAGCCTGTTTCTTGCTGTTTTCATGAGCAATCTGGTTTCCTATACTCTCAACTCGATACTAGGCTTGCCCACAGAATTATCAGACCTCTTGACATCTGTTTTGATCAGATTACTCCTCCCGACACTTGTCGCGATCTCGTGAGGTCCCGAAAACTATATAAAGGAGGTAAGTTCACTTGATACTTCACTTGTATTCTAAATTCTGGAGTTCTCTGATCAACCTCAGGCCTTCTAGTAGTCTCTAATCATAATTAGGACTCTTGTAAGTATTCCTAACCCTTTCTAATTCGTTCTAGCTTAGTTAATTAACCAAAAGTCAAACCATCGTAAATTAAGTTTGACTTCGAGATTAAATGAAATTTGCTCAGTCATTTCTCGAATTGAAAGTACCTACAAGTAGGTATTTATGTGGGTAACAAACCCTTAAAAGGGTATTTTCAGATTCCCACTCTAACCATGTTAATTGTCGAGTCAAAGCTTGCTTTAAAAAGTCAACAGAATGATTATATGCAAATTTAAGCATAATTAGCAATGTAGGGTACATGCAACCTGTTTGATCATTAAAATAACTTGGTAACTAATGTAAGAACATGTCTCAACATGTTCAACTCGACAATTTTCAGTTTAAACCCGAATCGGAACCGAAAGTCGCGTAAATTGACTTTTGCTTTGACTATCAGTTCTGATCCGTTTATGCATGTTTAAGATCTGCCTTAGAGCTTATTTTGGACCAGGTTTCATATAAGTATAACTCTCTGAGATTATACAACTTGGTTCAATACTTATCCGATTCACATGCATGTTTCCGATTAATGCTTAAATGTTGACTATTATGCCCTTTTAATTATAAAACGTGATTTTTGAAAAAGTGAAAGAGTAGAAACCTTAGTTACTGATTTAGAAACTTGCACCTAAAATTTGATATCAGTTTGAGGTCTAGATTAAGAGTTATGCTCATTAGCGCAATTTGAAAGCTTTATGTTACTTAAACGGCGTAATTAGCATATAACCTATTTAAACCCACTTTTTGATATCAAACTTTTTACCCACTGATGTAATATAATATTTTGGGATTTTTGAAGATTTTTATTTAATTTTTGGCTGAGCATAACATAGGTCTCTAAGTTTAATTCGGTTAATACCGATTTTGCCCTTTTAAGCCATAAAATGAGTTTTACAAATCCTTTTGACCCCAAACCTTTTTCTACTGATTTTATTTGTTAAATAAAATATTTTGAGCCTTCTGGAATTATAAAAATATCAGGTTTCCTTTAAAAACCCGGAAATGACTCCAAATCGCCTTTTTAAGCGTTTTTAACGCATAGTATGTGCTAGAACCATATTAAACATATAAGGTTGATACCTACTAATATTTTTAGCATATTTTTATATAATAATAGTAAGTACAAGATTTTGAACTCAGATTTCCAGTTTTGACCTTTTAAGCCTAAGTGAAATTACCAAAATACCCCTAAGGTGCATAGTTTGGTTTTAAACGAGCATCAAATCTTACATCGTTGGGTGGTTAATTGAATAATTTGATCGGCTCGTTTAAACAGTCTTGTTCACTTAAAGCCTTTGGGGGGTTAATGACCATGTCCCGGATATCCCTGGCATCATTTTACGAAATGGCCACGACCTGAGCACGGGGTGTAGGCGTACACCTGTCAGTGTATAACTCATTATTGTGGTGTGTCTATTGATCTTTAACCCGGACAAGATCCGGGCTACTGAACGCACAAGTAACATGTAATTCGTTCACAAGATTATATTACATAATTATCCCAAGTTATAAAAATGTTTTGTGCCACGTGCATTCAAATCAATTTTCAACCCTTTTTAAAATGAGTCAGTTAAATTGTATTTACCAGTGTAAACTGACGTATTTTCCAAAAAGGTTAAGTGCAGGTACTACTCGTAATAGGCTGGCCTCTCCTTAGCATCAATAAGAGTCTCGCAAGCTTGGATGCCTTAAAGTCTGTTGAACAATGTTTTCCTTAATTTTCGATCCGCCTGTGGATCCTATACATTCCGTTTGTAATACTTGATATTACTTTATATCGGTTTGTAATATATTTATCTTTTGCTTCCGCAGTGCATTTATATATTGTGTTGTTTGACTATGATGATGTCAACTACGTCACGATACTCCCCACCGGGCCCACCGGTGATACGTGGAAATTCGGGGTGTGACACATCAGCTGGCACAGTTTTAGTTGGTTTCTCAACCTCAGGTTCTTTTCTCTTCTCATGATGGGGCTGGTCAAGCCCCGTGATACGAGTAACCTCCGGACCCTGCGCCGTATCAAGAGCAGTGGTAGCAGCGGTCCCGGTTCCCTTCGGTTCCTCACCAGCAGGTTTACCAGAGGATTTCTCCTTCTCTTTTTCGGCATCCTTGCCAACAGGCTTCTCAGCAGCCTTCTTCCTCTTCTCTTACTCAGCCTTCTTCTTTTCTTTCTCAGCAGCTTTCTCCATTTCCCTCTCAGCAGCCTTTTGATCCTTCTCAGACACTACCCCAACAGTCTTGAAAGTTTTGATGGTAACCTTAGGCCTTTTCAGCGCCGGCTCTGACGGTTCTGTGATGACGACACCCTTCTTTTCAGGGGTCTTTTTTTGGCCTCTGCAAAAACAGTGTGTTAAACAGAGAACAACAAAGGAAACAAAGTAATGCAAGAGACTAACCAGGAGAAAATCTATAAAGAGAGCGCAAATTGCTCTGTTTTCCAATAAGAGGGACTCCACCAGGCTTTTGCACTACCGAAACGCCAGCTGTAGTGTCCCTGCTCCTTTTTCCTGCTGACCAACTTTGCAGCAGGTTCTTCCTCTTCTTCTTCCTCCTCCTCCTCTTCATGCGCGAGAGAAGACGGAGTGGCACCAGCATCTGGGTTGCGAGAACCCGCACTCCCGGAACTCCGTGAACCAGCAGCTCCTGTCTTCTTCTCGCCTACGCGCGACAAACCTTTAAGTGAGTCACTGATAATCACATAATCTTCCAAGTTACTCTGGCGAAATCGTAGAGTACCTTTTTCAGCAGCACCAGGCGCCGTACGGCTACTTCCACCCTTCTTGCTGGTCACCTCAGGATCTAACGTGATAATCTTCTTCCGTTTCACAGGTTTCTTCTTCTTATCCTCGGGGTCAATTCCCAAGTCGCGCAGCACACCTGCAAAGATGAGAGACCAGGAACTTAACTCTCCATTGGAAGATCCGACAGACTCCTCGCTGGAAAGATAGACAATCTCTTTCCCAGCAGAAGTCAAAGCGCGCAGAGGTCGAGGGTTAGGTATATGCGCACCTTCGGTTGCAGTAGGTGGATCGGCGAAAGCATCAGCAACTGGATACATGAAATGACCTTTAATCTGGTCATACCAGTATTCCTCCCCTGCTCTAAGCGGGCGCATGCCCATGGACCCACCAAAGGTGGGGAAGGCAGCTTGCCACAGATGCGCCTCTACACGCGAAATCATCTAGTTAAGCACAGGCTACAAAACAAGAAATACAAATAGGTAACGAAATAGCTAACCTCTATCTTGGAACTTCAAAACTTGAACATCCTTGCTCTCATGCAGCCATTGATCACTCATCCGCGCCGCAACAAGGACATTCTCTCCAAACACCCGGTTAGGGGTTGCGGTAATCTTAACATACCAATCTTCCTTCTTAGGGATCGCCAACTCCTCCTTCTCGATCACTTCACTCCACGGCCGGAAAGTCATGGCAATAGGTATCACCTCCTCGCGAATATAGAAAAACTTATGTTTCCAATCATGGAAACTCTTAGGAGGATTCAACAAGATCTTTTTAGCGCCTCCTCGGTTGCCGAAAGAATAGAAGCCCATATTCCGGATCAGCTGGTAGAATGCCCTAAATCTCTCAACCGTCGGTTCGACATCATGAGATCGACAGAGAAATTCAAAGTGTCGAACTATCACCATCCCTGGTGGACTCATTTGTGAAATATGAAACCCATAATGCTGCAGTATATGAGCCATGAAGTTCGTCGCCGGCAACCGGAAGTTGCCCTGTAAAAAGAAGTCTTCGAAGAGTGTAATATATCCCGGCGGTGCGTCAGCAGCGGTCTGATGTTGACCGGGATATCTGGCATCCCACTCCGGTGGAAACCGGAAACCCCTGGTGATCTGCTCAAATAACCCTAGATCCCACTTCAGGACACGAAGTGGGCCCTCCTCACCGGGATGTTCTTCTTGATGTTCTTCAGCCATTGATGATAAAGCAGAAAGTTTGAATATCTTCTCAAGTTACTTGAAGATCTGCTAGTGTTCTTCAAAGTTTTGAAGATTCAAAGAGAATTCGAGAGCAAATAGGAGGAAAAGATGATAACAGAAGAAGAAAGATGATCAGCCCTCATCTCTCATCAGATATATATACCCATCGCATTTAATGCGATGGGTAAACGTGCCGGGATCACCGCGTACACGACCAATCAGAAGACGCCACGTAAGGCGGGATTCTCGGAGTGACGGTTACCACGCGCGCGTGGACCTCACTCTCCTGACGGAAAGCCAAACCGTCAGAGACAACTTGATGACAGCCGTGTCAGCAGTCAACTCAAACGTCGCCATCAACGACATTTGCACCAACCCGTCAGGATTCAAATTTCGAGGGCTTTCCCGCCCAAAATTACTACAAACCTCATGTAGAAGCTACTAAGGCCGCGCAGCATTAACAATGACTCAATAACCCTGCGCGCCTGCACCCAAAGGCAGTGAATCACCTTGAGCCAAATCTGGTAGTCACGCCGTAGTAACCAACAAGTAATTACACGTGCGCCGTCTACCAAAATCAAGCAAGCATTTTCAATCATTAGCACTTTTTTTTCTAAGTCCAGAGCTCCAACCACTCACTTCGCGCATGGTGCAGCACTGGGCTAGGGGGACTTGAAGGGGTATGGTCCAAAAAAGTCGCGCAGACCTTCCTCCAGGTCGCGCGCAGGACCATACTCCTTAATCAGCAAGATCTTCAATCTCAACCTCGCGCGGGGTACTTCACCAAGGACTGGCCTCGCGCGAGGTCTAAACAAGAAAGAGCATTAAGATCAACACTTAGCATTTTGATAAGAGTCTTTAGCACCTATAATCATGCGCGGGCTAGTCTCGTGCTCAGCAAGGATCGCATAGAAGCTGTAGCGCAGGACCACTTCAGAAGGTACAAAAGGTACAAGTGGCAGATGAAAAGAGCCAATCTGCATCCTCCAGGCTCTGCTCAATCGTGCTCCACGATCGTCTGATGTGCAGGAGACAAAAATTACCTAAGGACGCCTACGTTTCACCAATCACAGGGCAGAGACACCTGCCCCACGATCTCCACTTACCTGCTGATGGCAGAAGGACGGCCAGGCCGACAACGATGACACGTGGCTCCAATCACGGTGCGCCAGCACCGGAGAACTTCTAGAAGCCACTAACGGTCGACACCAGTGAGACAAGGAGCATATGCTCTATGTTGTCGGCTTCCGGCCCAAGGCCCATCAGCCCAAACCCTCTTACACCTCTCCGGCTATAAATAGAGACTTCCCTTCACAGGTTAAACATTCTACTCCCTCTACTCTCACTCTTAATACACACTTATCTCCTCAAAACAGTCGCTTGTTCTCACGCCGGAGCCCGGTTAAGAGGGAAACCCCCATATTCCCCTCTTAACGAGTAACGGTGTTCTGTTTTGCAGGATTAGCCAGTCATTAAGGAGCTCAGGAATCCAAAAAAGATTAACCCTTATGGTTGAAACATAAACCAAACTAATCAGCCCTTAAGATTAGTTACGTGTTTCTTCAAGCCCCTAAGTGAATCGAATGAAGTTAACCCAGTGAAACCTTTTTAGACTAACTGACAAAATAGGCCAAAGCACAAGAACTAAAATGATATTTAACTCTTGATTTAACCAAAAGCCGGGTAGCCTAAAATACTAAACTTGAATGTTACTCGGTTCAATGAGTTTATACGATTTCCTTTTTCCAACACCATTTCTTATCATAACGCATGTTTTAAAGAAAACAATCGACTAAAAACCTAGGTATCTTGAGTTATCCTTAGATCATTAACACAAATCCCACGTGTAGAGTTTTTTTTTATAAATAATTTGATGCTTGAAACAATAGTAAAATATTTTTTCTTCAAATGGCATATATTTAATGTAAGAAACAATAACATGGTGTTTTAAAAAGGCACTTTTTAGCATTTCATGAATGGATATAAAAATTACAACGTATAGTGACAAAAAAAAACATATTTCTTGATATATGAGTACAACCATGCTCTTTTAAAGATATAGTGATAAAAAAACATATCTATTGAGGTCATAAGACAATGATAGGATATTTTTTTTTTTTTTTTTTTTTTTTGAGATAAACTTATAATATCATTCCACACGAAAAAAATGCAATTACAAAGCAATGGCAGGTAGTCGGGCAACAAGTTGCGCCGCCACCCCCTTTTGAATAGAAAAACCAATTCTACTAAACACAAAGTTTGAAACCTTTAGCGACGAAGAATTATTATTAACGACTTTTTGAACCCGATTCAAAAGTCGCACAGCGTCAGGAGCGAGACCACCAAAGGTATCAAACGCAAACGGGACAAACACATGTTGATTCTCCAGGCAGGCTTTCTCATGTTTTGCCACTTTGCTCGCCTCTGCGTTGAGCACCGCTTGCCCTACGACAAAGCCCTTGTCCTTGAGCCCGACAAGGGGGGAGACTCCAGTTAGATCTACACAAGTGTGTTTCCCCCCTTCCCATCCAAACACAAGGATGTCCGCCGGGCGTAAAGTGGACCTCCCCTCTAAGGGGTCAGTTAGGAAATTTACTGGAGCCTCCTTTTTGGCAGAGATCCCGGCCCGCTTAAGAACATCGCATAACACATCTCTCACCCAATCATGCCGATATTTAAACCCTGGTAGCTCTTTACAGTGGATCGCGTGCTCGCCGAAAGAATCCAAACACGCTTTGCGGCATACCGGACATGGCTCGTCAACTGGGAACAAAGGAATCATCAGTCGGTATCTAAGGATAGCACGGTATTCCACAGCCGACATGTGTTGCCCCAATCCTTCAATAGGTGCGACAGACAGAAAATCCTGAGCATGTGGGGCACGTAGACATTCAAACACAGCTCTTTGCCGAGGGGATAAAACAAACTTCTCTTCAAACCTCTTGACAATTTCGCCATATAAGGCATTCGCCAGAATTTTCTGGGATTTAGGAGGGGCGGTGTCTTTAATGTAGAAACCGCCAATATCAAGGTCGGGAAGAGAACTATGCAAAAGGTCCAACGCACTCCTGTAATCGGAGTCTAAAACATCCCCAACACATTCTCGGAGTATGTGGTCTTGTAAACCCCAAGATTGGGCCCTTGAAGCCACGAAAGCATATGAAGAGGCATCCTCGGCCGTACAAATCCCCAAGCCTCCGAACCGGGTCGGGAGAGAAGCCAACCTCCACTGTAGATCTCCAAAAAAAGCACCCCCACAAACAACAATATCCTCTAATGCTCCCCGGAGGCCTTCATCAAAAACAGAGACAGCTCCTCCGACCAAAGAAGGTTGACACGTTCGAAGACCAAACAGTAATTTAGCAACACCCATACAAGAACGAAGCAAGAGGAGCTCGCTTTGAGGGTCCCGTAGGCGTTTAAGGCACCTCATCAGCTCGACTGCACAGTTCGCTCTTTTAAGAGCCATACCACTAATAAACTCTGCATCACGACTAACGGCACCCCCCAGGAGTTTCACACCCAGCACCGGCCTCCCAATCCCCCGAGGGAATAAGCCCTCCTGAACCTTTACACCATTGCAGGTTGGCCAGAAAACTTCAGTTTTCTTTATATTAAGTTGAAGCCCTAAGGAAGGACCCTCAGCTCTGATGATATCTAAAGCATTAGCCACTTGGGTGGCATCTCCAATAAGCGTTCCGTCATCTAGGTACCAGGCGTGAAATAAAAGTTTGCAGCGATCCCTTATTTGGTGAACAAGGGGGTGTAGAACAAGGGCAAAAAGGAGGGGCCCCAAGGGGTCCCCCTGCTGAACGCCAGTAGTAGACCAAATATACTCATCCCCCACATATAATCTAGCTGGTTGACCATATAAAAAATCGACCCACGTAGAAATAGAAGGACACCTTTTCCTTACCTCGTACAGTAGGGCTGTCCTATCAACCAAATTAAAAGCGTTCGAAAAATCAACAGTAAGCATAGCAAGAGACCCATCTTGGTGGTACTCATTAAGGAACCTGTTCGCGCTATGAAGAACGGCCTCTGCCCCACACGGAATCCCTACCCCAAACTGGAAATCGCCAAGGTATTTGGCCATTTCCTTCCCAACACCTTTCATGGCCACCTTGGAGATCACCCTCCTCCAAATCGACCCAACAGCGATAGGCCTAATCCCATTATCCGGTTTGAGAAGAGGTGTAAGAGGAGCAGAAGCAACAAACTCCGCAAGACTCCTCGGGCACCTCCCCCCCAAGCACAAATTAACCATAGCTGAAGTAGCCCTAAGCAGGCTATCAGCAATCACAGACCCCTCCCCACAAAAAGCTTCTAAAAGATGTTGGGCCCTTAAGCCGTCTCTCCCGCACGACGTACCTTTGGGGAAAGATTTAATACACCCGAGCACACAATCGGACTCCACCACAAGAGGAGACTCAGAAGGCAAGGAGGCAGGCATGGAAGGAGGGGGCATACATGGGTGCTTAGCCACTAAAGCCTCCAGAGTGTTCTTATTGAGAGGGGCGACCCCCGAGGAGCATAAAACCTTAACCGCTGCAGTGAAATGACCATCAGCAACCTTACGTAAACATTGTTTCACATTGGTCCCCCCACACTCATTATCATCCTCAGTGCCATTTTTGATTCCATCCGCAACCCCCCTCGCGGGTTGATCAAACAACGATTGGACAAGAGTGGCAAAACCCTCACGATCACCCCACTGAGCCAAAGACCGCTGGATGCTAAGGCATTGGCTCGTCTTCCTATTGCCCGACCTCTTGTCCTGACGACCAACAGGCTTGAACACCCGCAAGGTGCAACGTGGTAATATCAAAAGTCGAACCCATGCCTCAACAGAATCAGGCATAGCAACCACCTTGTCCAAAGCTGCAGTTAAGACTTGGGCAAATGCCATACGACAACTAAGGGGGATACTTTTAACAGTCTTGATGGGGAGAGAGAAAACACGGTCAAGCAGAGCAATATCTACACCCAACTCTTCCGACGAGGTATCAACGTTTTCAACACCGGGTCTAGTGATGCCAACAATAAAACCCTGTTCATCTCTCTCACCTGGCACAAACCGAATAACCTTATCCTCATGGTGGCACGTCCGACTGAAAGCATGAGGGCGCATACACTCACCACATAACCATTGTCCGGACACCCTCAAAGCTTCACAAACAGAGGTAAAAAGATTAAGATCGCCAGCAATTGCACATCTCAAAGAATCTTTCCTCTCGTCTGAGCCCAAATGGTGACTCTTGATATGTGCCATTAACCTTGGGAATCCCTTAGCCCCCACCAAGCCATCGGGGCAACAATGAAACTGTCGGAAAGGACAAGGCCAGAAACCGCTACCATTAGAACCAACCATAACAAAACTAAGTAAGCGGAGTCGACACTTAGATAATGTCGCGTACGCCACCACCAATAAAGAAAACCCAACCCAAAAGGAATCGCAGCTGATGGGTCAAAAGGTCATTGAACCGCTACGCTAAAAAACCCCGAAGAAATCACCTAGGCATTTCGTCGAACACCTTGCCAGAGGCGGTGGTAGTGATGAGCAACGATGGGGAAAAAGATGAGCAGTGATGAGCAGCGATTCCACTGGCGATTGTGTCAAAAGTGCTTCAAATCGCTAAGTGGCATGATAGGATTGAACTTTGATTAATGTTTGTATCTTATGTTGCTCGTGGCTCGTTATAATAGGGTCATGCTAGCTGCACACGCCCAAAATTATTTTCACACCCCAAAGCGCCGCGCTATGGCCAAAGCGCGGCCCTTCGATCGACAAAACGTGCTTCGATTGACGTTTGAAACATTCGATACTGTTTGACAGACATAAAGCTGATTATGATGTTTTGTCGTTAACCCTAAGCGCCGCGCTTTGGCCATAGCGCGGCGCTTCGACCCAAATTTTCACTTTTAAAAAGCAAACTACTGATTGAGGTTCTGCTTCAAAGCTCCAAAGCTCGGTCTTCTTCTTCTTCACGTTGTTTACAAACATACGTGGGTATTCGAGTGTTTTGTTGTTTGTTGTTTACAAAAAACGATGTCGTGGTTAAACAACTATATTTTCGGTCAATATTCTGACGAGACAGTTGTTCCTGATTCTTACGAGGGGACCGCTATTTCTGACTCGTATGAGAAACTGGTCTCGTCCAACTTGAGGGAGGCAGAGGTTGTATCTGGCATTCATTATCGTGATAACACGGTGACGCTGGATTTGAATACCCCTGTGGAGGACCCTTACGCACAACAAGGTTATTCGAATTTCGGTTACGGTGGCGAGTACAGCTTTGTACAGCAGGAGTGTGGTCCAAACGACAGTTACGGTTGTCAACAGAGCTTACAAGGTTATTCGAATTTCGGTTACGGTGGCGAGCACAACTTTGAACATCAAGTATATTCGGACCTCGGTGACGATGGTGAGCCGGGGGATGTGTCTGTTGACGAGGAAGGCTGTTACCCGGTTACGTTTTCGTTTGATACGACGCAGACCTTTTCGTCACGTAAAGAGTTGGTGTGTTGGGTACAAGACACGTCAAAAGACAACGGTTACCTCATTGTGACTAAGAGGTCGAATAAAAGAGGAGAGAATTACAAGATTTGGTTTCAATGTACTTTTGGTGGGG
This sequence comes from Helianthus tuberosus, assembly GCA_030545235.1. Lineage (NCBI taxonomy): Eukaryota > Viridiplantae > Streptophyta > Magnoliopsida > Asterales > Asteraceae > Helianthus > Helianthus tuberosus. Next base: position 100,901 of record JARYGA010052704.1, on the reverse strand, counting down.
AGCATAAGAGTATAGCTACACAGAGGAAAACGGGTAGCAAGAAAATAGGCTGCCCGTTCGAGATGATCGGGTTTTCGGAATCATCCGGAAGTGTTTGGAGGATCGAGGTGACGAAGGCGAAGCATAACCACACTCCTATTGAAAACTTAGAGGGTCACGCGTATGCGAGAAGGCTTTCTTCGGAGGATACAAAACTGGTTAAGGAGCTGGCAGAGCAAGACATTCCCAACCAAAGTATCTGGCGAACGCTGACAAAAAACAATCCGGCTGGAAAGCTTATTCCGAAAGATATACACAACGCTGTTCAGAAGATCAACGCCGAAAAAAATGTCGGTAAGTCTCCGATGCAAAAACTTGAAAGCATTCTTCTCGAAAAAAATTACACTTATTACATGCGCACGAATGAGATATCAAACGAAGTTGAAGATGTCTTCTTTGTTCACGAAAGATCATTCAATATGTGGTGTGCCTTCCCGCATGTGCTAATTATTGATGCCACCTACAAAATGAACATGTACAACCTGCCATTTGTTCAGGTCGTAGGCATGACGTCGACAAACAAATCGTTTACGGCTGCTTGTGCGGTAATTTCCGCTGAGAAGTCAGAGAACTACCTATGGGTGTTGCAGAGGATCAAGTCTATGCTGGTAGGATGTATGGAACCGCGCGTGATTTTAACAGACAGGGATTTTGCGCTGATGAACGCGTGTGAACAAGTTTTTCCAAAAGCGCATAAGTATCTTTGTCGGTTCCATATTCAACAAAATATTAATAAGAACAGCAAGAAGAAATTCTCTGACAAGGATTGGAAAGAATTCGTACGTAGTTTTTGGTTATTGTGCGAGTCTACGACCGAGGAAATATACAGGTATAACTTGGAAAACCTTGAAGCACAGCTGAAAGAAGATGACCGTGAACGTAGGTATTTCTTACATAATTATGTTCAAATTTTATATAATAACAAAAACTGACTATTTACGTTTTTTTTAATTTTAGAGGTTTTTGATTATATGAAGAAATCCTGGTTGGATCCGTACCGTGAAAAGTTTGTATCATGCTGGATTAACAAAACTATCAACTTTCACCAAACTACGACCAACAGGGTTGAGGGCATGCATGCAACACTAAAAAGTCACTTTCCAAGTCATCGCAACACACTGGATAAACTTGTACTGTATGTTGATCATGTTGTTGATAGACAATACACCGAGATTAGTACAAGCTTTGAAACAAGCCTCCGAAAAGTGATGACGCACCACAAGAAGCAGCCCATGCTTGCATATATTCTCAGAAAGGTTTCAATATATGCGATTGAGCTTTTGAGTAGGGAACTAAAACGTAAGGAAGATGGGTTGAGAGCCTACGGTGCAAGCTGTGGTTGCCAACTTTTTACCAGCTGTGGTTTGCCATGTGCCTGTCGTTTGGAAAAGTTGGAAAATAAAGGTAATTAATATCTTTGACCTTTCTCGTTATGATTCTGCCACCTAATTTGTTTTCATCCACAGGTCAGCAACTCCGGATCACACACATAGACGTGTTCTGGAAGAAGCTTAACTTCAAGCCTGCAAAGAAAAACATAGAGGATATCGATGTAGACGCGGAATTTGAAAAATTGAAACAAAAGATCGATCCAACACCCCCTCAAGTGAAAAGGAGCTTCTTTGAAAAGTTTCAGCAAATCCTCAATCCAGGGAACAATAACAAAAAACCTCCTGCTGTTCTGAAGAAAACTCGTGGTCGCCCAACATTGAAAACGCAGGAAGAAAGAAAGGTTGAAGCCGCTAGAAAAAGCTCGTACATTCCGTCGGAAGAAACTTGGGTCGAGGCCTCAGATGATCTTCCCCGTCACAGCTCGTACATATCACTCGAAGATTCTAGAAGACAAAAGAATACCAAACCGATCAACCTGCACCCTGATTTCCCGATGATCAAGCTCGGTCCTAAGACGGATATAGCGATCCGCAACTACGCATCTCAGATTCCCGAAGTGATCCATCCATACATCGTTAGAATAAAGGACGTGAAACCAGATGGTCATTGTGGGTTTCGATCGGTGGCTGTTGGGTTAGGAGTGAAACAAAATTCATATTTGATGATCCGGAAACAACTTATAAAGGAGTTACGTACGAACGAATCGCTTTGGAGGCAGTTTTTCGATCCGGAAAACATAGGACATTATGATGCGCTGCTTAGACGGATCAATTTCAAGGGGGTGGGACGAGCAGATATCGAAAATTACATGACGATGCCTGAGACGGGGTTTCTTATTGCCCAACGATACGGTGTGATTGTTCACACCTTCGACATGCGTGGGAGCTATACAATTTTCCCTCTGCTGGGCGGGCCAAACGAAGCTGAGGAACCTCACCTGGTGGTTGCGGTTGTGTTCGTCGACCATGGGCATTTCATACATGTAGAGCTTGGAGGTTGTTATCCAATGCCTCCCCCAAACCCACTCTGGACAGCACACAGAACAGAGCGCGCAGCAGCCTGGCATACATTATACAGGGATCAAATCAACACGTACGAAATGCTTACGTATCGTGCCCCTGACCTTAATGTAACCCCACATGTTCACGATGTAGGTTAAATGTGTTTAATAATAATCACGTTTGTGTTTGTTCATTATATGCGTTACATCACGTTAAAAACCGAATGTCACCGACACGAATCAATCAGATTCAATACGCACTTGTACGACCCAAAATGACCATAGACATCATAATACTACAATTAATGAAAAAATACGTCATGTTCATGTGCGGTAGGCGGCTGATACACATAACACCTCTCACAGGAGTACTTGTGCTTTCAAACCAAAATGATACGATATAACGGAATAAGACATCACACGTAACCGATTTGATCCGGAACTTGCAGTATAGTCCATATATAATAAAAAATGATGTATAATGGAAAAAATGTAAAATTTAGACTATTATCGACGCGTTTGTGAATTAAAAACAATTTTAAAAAATTTAAAAAAGGCCCAAAGCGCCCCGCTATGTCCAAAGCGGAGCGCTTTGCCCTTAAATAAGAACAGAAGCGCCCCGCTTTGGCCATAGCGGGGCGCTTCGGTCCATCGTTATACCTGAAGCGAGGCAGCTTCTCCCCCATTTCAACACAAAACACAAAACACACACAAAAGGTGCGATTACACACACTGATCTCCGGATATCTTCGTTTTCAATCTTTCGACCGCTAAAAGGTAAGATCGAACACCCTTAATCGTTTTGGTTAAATGTAGATGTTTGATATTGTTTTGATTGGGCCGGATTTGATCCATTGCTGGATCTGTTCTTCAAAATGAAGAACCAAAACGCCGCGCCAAGGCCAAAGCGCGGCGCTTTGGTTCAAGTTTATTTTTTTTTATTATTTGTTTAATAATATTTGTTTATTATTTAAATTATATTTAATATTATTTGTTTATTATTTAAATTATATTATTTGTTTATTATTTAAATTATATTTAATATTATTTGTTTATTATTTTATATTTAATATTATTTGTTTATTATTTAAATTGTTTAAATAATATTATTTGTTTATTATTTTATATTTAATATTATCTTATCAACGTGCAGGGATGGATTCCTCCGATGACGAGATTGAGCATATGGAGGCTGAGGGAGATGAGGGAGAGCAGGAAGAGCCGACATGTCCGTACCTGCAGTTTCCGCCGGGGTCACGGGCGAGGGGGAGATGCGCGAGGTTGCGCACCATCCCCATTGGGGAGCATGTAGGGATAGACTAGGGCCTGTTGGAGACCGTGGGAGAGGCCGCGCGGGCGCGTGAGATAGTTGGACTAGATACTCCTTGGTCGCGCCTATTTGAGTTAGCGATGGAGGACTCGTACCCTGAGCTTACGTGGGAGTTTCTTTCCACGTTTACATACGCGCCGCATCCGGCGGATTACGTGGAGGACCCGGATTTTCCAGTCTACGAGGTTACATTCCGTCTTGCCGGTCAGGAGTTTCGGATGAGTGTGCGGCAGTTTGTTGTCCATACAGGTTTGTTTAAATAATATTATTTATTATTTTATATTTAATATCATTTGTTTATTTAATGTTATTTGTTTATTTAATGTTATTTGTTTATTTAATATTATTTGTTTATACAGGTTTGTACACAGAGGCCGAGCTTGATACTGATTTATATACGCAGGCGGTTACGATGATGGACATGCAGACGCTTATCAGTTTCTGGAGGTCCATTTCCAGGGTTCCCTTTGGGAGATCCTGGCAAAAGGCCACCACCATTAGAGACCCCTTGTTCCGATACCTGCAGCATGTTATCGCGGAAACTATCGTGCCGCGGGGTGCCAACAGGGAGAAGGTCAACCTCAGTGACCTTTTCTTTCTATACTGCCTACTGCGCCGCCAGCCCTGCAATCTAGCAGCCTGCCTGGCAGATTACTTTGCCACAGCATACCACCGGCAGCTCCGCGGTTGGGTGCACACTGGCTCATTCATCACCGCCATCGCACGCTCGCTCGGGATCGTGCCCGAGGGAGATCCGGTGCTGTCCGATCCGGTCCCGTCTACCAGGTTGAGCCGCGCGTCACTTTCTAGCATGCAGATCACCCGTCGCTTTGATGTTAGTCTGAGGTTTAGGGGCGGAAACGGGCTGATTTGGCAGCCGGAGCCGGTGCCGGAGGTCATCCCGGTTGTTATTGAGGTGAGGCCTGGAGTGTTGGCCCCTCCTGATGTTCAGGCGGCCGCTCGGCAGGCTCAGCTACAGGCTCTGGGACTCGATGAGTTCCCGGGCCAGCCTCAGGCTGAGGCTCAGGCTGAGGCTCAGGCTCAGCCTGAGGCTGAGCCTCAGGCTCAGCCTGTATTAGAGGATCCGGCTCAGGAGGAGCATATCGAGGAGATCCCGGTACCACCAGTTCAGCCAGCTCCTGAGCCGCCACAGTACCCGCAGCACGTTTACGCTGACCTGCCTCCGGTAGCGCGTGAGGTGGCTCGGGACTTCGACCGGCGCCTCAGACGCCAGGCCGCACGCCAGGACTGGATCATCGAGACGCTCGTTTCTCTACGAGAGCGCGCTGGGTTGCCTCCACTTCCCCTCCCACCGTCCCCACCGCACGAGGATTAGTATCTTAGTTTGTTTGTATAGTGTTTTGTTATGTATTATGCAGTCAGTTGTACCTTTTTGTTTTGTATGTACAAACTGATATATATATTTACATCACGTTGGTTTTGGATTGTTTACGTTTAATTCTTATGGCTTTCTGTACAATTTATTTAACGTGTTCGTTTAATTTAACAAAATAAACTAGGTTAACAGTTTATAAAGACGCACTTATATTATATACGTTCTATAAAAATAATGACGTAAAAAAACGTAATTATAAAACAACGTATTATAAAACTCAAATACAATTTTTTCCTCCAAAAAACACTACCAAACTAACCCACATCCCACCTATTTCAAAAAAAAAAAACAACACAAATTCCAGCCAACACTTTTTGTCTTTTTGCACACTCGAAGCGCCCCGCTTTGGCCATAGCGGGGCGCTTTGGCCAAGGTCAACAGACAAGGACTGACAAAGCTTCGAGTGTGCAAAAAGACAAAGGCCGTGTGCGAATAGACCAGGCCTTATAATATCAAGAACCTTATTCTTGATTATTTGAAAAAAAGACAAATATATATAAATATAGAGTAAATTACAATTTTGGCCCATGTGGTTATATCACTTTTACCATTTTAGCCCAAAAAGGAATCTTTTAACATCTGAGCCCCCAACGTCTTTTTTTCTAACCCTTTTGGCCCCTAAAAGTAAATGGATGAGGTTAGTGTTAGGGGGCAAAAGGGCTAGAAAAAAAAACGTTATGGGCTCAGATGTTAAAATATTTCTTTTTAAGTTAAAAGGGTAAAAGTAATATAACCACAGGGGCCAAAATCGTATTTACTCATAAATATATATATGGACCCAAAGTCCAAAATTAACAATTTCAAGATATTTTTGTAACTTTTAATATTATATTGGAATAGATTTTTTTTCCCAAACTATTTGAAGCTAGCAATACCATATATGTAGTAACAGTGTTCCTTTAAAGTGGTTGAGGGTTTTCCGTTTTCTTCTAGTGTAGATTTAACAGATTTAATGCGTTTATGAATTATGAGTCGTTTATTTAAATGAAAATTTTCAAAATAATTAATTGAGTAAACTGCCATTTTGGTCCCTGTAGTTTGGGCACTTTTATCATTTTAGTTCAAATCTCAAACTTTTTAAATTTTGGTCTTTGTGGTTTCATTTTTATTGTCATTTTAGTCCAAAATTCAAAAACCCCATATTTTGACTGCTGAAAGCTGGTTGTTTTGTCTTTTTGTGCAGGGGCATTTTTGTCCATCTCAGGTTTATTATAACATATCAATAATATATATATAGGGGAAGGTTCTATGCAGAACACTAAATATTGTGAGAACACGCAGAACAAAATGAATCACCCATTTTTTCAATCCTAAACACCTAAAAAGTAAAGGAAAATGTTACAAATGGAAGATTTATTGTTTCTCACACTAGAATTTAAAACAAAATATGAAAATTTTTCATTTTTTTTTATAAGCTACACATATATGCATTCTGTGTAGGTTAAATTACCTACATGTATGTAGGCCAAGTATAGGTAAAAAATATAAGGTTTTCCATGCATATATAATATACATACGAATGTAGGAAATATAAAATTTAAAAAATATGAACTTTAAATCATAAAATCTAGTGATTTAGAGTTGTTCTTTTTTTTCTCGCAATAATTAGTATTCTGTAATGATCTTCATCATTATTTATATATATATATATATATATATATATATATATATATATATATATATATATATATATATATATAGGGGAGGGTTATCTTGAGAACGCTAAATATTGCGAGAACCGTGAGAACGAATAAAAAAACCAATCAAAACCAATTTTTTTAGTACAAATCTCATTGTAATTAAAATAGAACATCAAAAAAAGAATTTACAACATCAAATTATTCATTTCTCCTCTTAAAATCACTTTTATTAGAATGTTTACACATGTGTAAATATAACAAATTTACACATGTGTAAATGGCAAACTTACACATGTGTAAATTTTCTTTATTTACGAATTCACGTAAATTTAAACCTATAAATGAAATTTATAACATTGTATTCGAATAATAATGATAAGTGTAAAAAGAAATTTTGAATTTGACTTGTTTTTGACAAAGTTCTCGCGGTTTTTTTATTCGTTCTCACGGTTCTCGCGATATTTAGCGTTCTCATTTAAACCCTCCCTTATATATATATATATATATATATATATATATATATATATATATATATATATATATATATATATATGGCACTAAGCTTCTTCATTCTGCTGTTCAAGGATCTTCAACATCACTACCAGAACCTTCTTCATCTTCCCCCAAATCCCAAACCTAGTTCTCCTGCTCAGCCGCCAGACACCACGTTAACTGTCGTTAAGCAACTCGGCATCACCACCACCATCACCTACCGACCAATTTTGACCCTATACACTCTCTTCTCTCTCCACATGCTCCATAACCAGACACCACCATCATCCGGCATCACCACCACCATCACCTACCGACCACCGCTATCCACCACCTGCTGACACCACCCCACAAACCACCACTAGCTAACACCACCCACTAACCCACTAACCACCACTTGTAGACACCACCCACCACAACCATCACCTCTGGACCACCAGGAACCACCGTATAAACGATATAAACCCACCGGCATCAGCCAACCACCATAAAAAAATGGGCAAAATCAGCCTATCAGCACTATCACCGTCCCCATATCAGAAACCCTTTAAGTAGATCTGGTTCATCTTGCCACCACCACTCATACCTAAACCCTAGCCGTTCTCATTAGGCCACTCAGATCTGAGCTCAAAACATAAACCCTAGTCGCCGCCCCTTTTTCTTCGAATACTAAACCCCCATCGTCACCACACGATTTGCCAGTGGTGGTTTGATTTGTAGGTGGTTCGATTTTAGGTGGTGGTTTAGTTTGCAGGTGTGGCGGTGATAGTGGTGGCGGTATCCCTTTGCTTCGCTAAGTTTTGTGGTGGTGGTGGTGACATTCGGCGGCAGGCGGTGGTAGCTGCTACATGTGGCGGTGGCAAGTGGTGATTGTGGTGGTCCGACAATGTTCAGATGGGTGGCAAGTGTGAACATCTGCATTCAATAGCAAAAATTGGTGCTAGTTTTTATTTGTTATTGTCAATGAAGATTGGTGGTCCGACAATGTTCAGATGGGTGGTTACGGTGGCCATTGGTGGAGTTGTGAGGGTTTTGGTGATGGAGGTGGCTGATTAGGGTTTGGAATAGTGGGGTTTTTGAACAGATGAGTGCTTTTAAATAAATTTTTGGGTTTTATTATTTTTAATCAATATTGAGTTATAATAAATCTATAATGACTAAAATACCTCTGAGGATAAAGACAAAAGATCAGGATTTTAATTGGGGAATTTGGCCAAATTTAACTTTTGGACTAAAATGGCAATAAAAGTGAAACCACAGGGACCCAGATTTAAAAAGTTTGGGATTTGGACTAAAATAACAAAAGTGCCCAAACCACATGGACCAAAATGTCAGTTTACTCTAATTAATTCTAAAATAATATGGTCACCATATTTGCACGTTCAATTCGTATTTCTGTTTCTGTGAGCTCCAGTTTTCAAAATAAAACTCTTACCATACTGCATAAACATTAACTCTATAGAATCGCAAATATTATCACATAGTTAATTGTAAAAAAAACAAAAAAGAATAGTAACCTTGATCTCCTGAGGTTGACATTATCAAACATTGAGTTATTCAAATCCTGAGGAAAAAGAAACACATAATTGTAAGACCACTTATATTTTTGATGGTTGAAACTAGGGATGAGCAAATCAGATCCGGTACCGTACCGGCACTGAACCGGGTATATTCGGTACCGGTACCGGTACCCACTTTTGAGGATTTTCGGTACCGGTTCAGTACCGGACGGTACCGAGCTCATCCCTAGTTGAAACAAGGGTTTTCAATCGTTGTGACAAATGCAAGTAAATACTTAAACTTAAATTGTGGTTGCTTGAGAATTTACAATGGATGGCTAGACTCCGTAAGATAGGATGCCTATCATTAAGATACATAAAGGAGGGAGTTAAAACACCCATGTAAGGTAACTCAATTATCACATATATGGCCAATGTTATTGTGAATTTATGGTTACACACTTATGTGTGTTACATTTTGGTGTGCTTATTGATATTCAATTCCCATTATTGAATGCAACGGTAAAATAAAGTCGGTCTAGGATCCTAAAGGTGAGATGGCGTATAACTTGTTAATTACAAAATATGATACTGTGTTAGTGTCTAGGACCAACCATGACATCTTTACACATTAGAAAAATATTAATAACTATCTTTAGTAAATATATAAATATATAGGGCCAACAAAAAACTGGAGATACAACCTATTGGAGTTATGTTCGATTATTACTCAACTAGAAACTGTTGGAGCAAAAAAACAACCGATAACCGAATAAAACAGGAAGCGAACAAGATGTTTGGGTGGACTCCCGGACTCTTTTTATTAATTCTCAAAAACTTAAAAAACTAACTTGTTACATCGACTCTATTTATAATAATTACGGACTTGGTTTGCAAGCAACATTAATTTGAATCCTAAACAAAATAGGAATGAAAACAGATAAAGACAAATTTGACTTTAAAACTTAATTTATACTTATCACCACAAAACAGATTGTGGCCTTCAAAGATAAACGTCCCTGTTGTTGTTTATTTCTTCCGATTTGGGCTTTGACCCAATAAACACTTTTGGGCTTTAACAAGGATTAGTCCATCAATCACCCCCCTAAGCCTTGTTCGTTCCTCCCAAGTCTTCTAACCCGACCATGTCTCTCATCTCCTCGAACTTAACTCGAGGCAGTGCTTTTGTTAACATGTCTGCCTTTTGTTTGTCACCACTAATGTGTTCCACGCGAATTTCTCCTCTCTCTATGCATTCACGTATAAAGTGGAAACGTGTGTTTATGTGTTTACTACGACCATGGAAAACCAGGTTTTTCATGAGAGCTATTGCCGATTTATTATCTACACGAAGTTCCACCGTTTTCTCTTTAACACCCATCAGTTCACCAAGGAGTCCTTTTAACCACAACGCTTGGCAAGCTGCAGCAGCGGCTGCCATAAACTCGGACTCACAAGACGAAAGTGCAACCGTCTTTTGTTTTTGTGAGTTCCACGAGATAAGTGAATTACCGAAATAAAATGCCATACCAGTTGTGCTCCGTCCATCCGTTTGATCAGTAGCGTGGCTACTATCACAATACCCAACCAGTTTATAATCTTCATCTTGGTCATAAATGATCCCATAATCAATAGTCCCTCGAATATATCGCAGAACTTGTTTGATAAGCTGCATGTGTGTCTTCTTTGGCTCTTGCATGAACCTACTCAAGACTCCTACCGAATAACTTAGATCTGGTCGTGTGTGTGTCAAATATCGAAGACTCCCAATGATGCTACGATACTCGGTCGGGTTTACGACTTCACCTTCAACATCCTTATCTACTTGTAATCGAGCTTCCATGGGAAAACGTGTTGAATTACATTCATCCATTCCAGCAATTTTGAGAATTTTTCTAGCATAAGCACTTTGTTTGAGCTTTATTTTTCCTTCCTGTTGCAATACTTCAATTCCCAAATAGTAAGATAATAACCCCAGATCTTGCATGTCGAATTCAGATTTCATTTGCCCTTTAAAGTTCTCGATTTCATCTTCACTTGAGCCCGTTATTATGAGATCGTCCACGTACACTCCAACTATCAAATGGCCTTCATTTACACTTCTTGTATAAACTGCTTGCTCTCTAGGACACCTTGAAAAACCAAGTTGTTTCAACGTCTTGTCTAATTTTCCGTTCCAAGCTCGCGGCGCTTGTCGAAGACCATAAAGTGCTTTGTGTAACTTGTAAACCATATGTTCTTTCCCAGGTATGTTAAAACCTTCAGGTTGTTTAACGAACACCGTTTCTTTTAGCTCACCATTAAGGAACGCCGATTTCACGTCCATATGGTAAACCTTCCAAGCTTGTTTCGCCGCCAATGCTAGTATCAACCGGATTGTTTCGAGTCTCGCTACCGGTGCAAATACCTCCTCGAAATCCACCCCCGGTTGTTGAACGTACCCTTTCGCGACTAACCTCGCCTTATATTTTGATATTACTCCACTCGCATCTCGTTTCACTTTATACACCCACTTCAAGCCTATCGCTTTATGCCCCGGTGGTAATTTCGATAGTACCCAGGTGTTGTTATTTTCAATTGACACCATCTCTGAGTTCATTGCTTTCTTCCAATTTGTGTCATTTTTTGCTTCTTCATAATTTGCTGGTTCATCATCAATAAGAAAACATTCTCCATCATGAAGCATTACGTAATCAGTAAATTTTTTCGGTAAAATTGTTTGCCTCGTGGTTCTTCTCAAATTTGCGGCTACATCGGGACTATCTTGGGTTTCATCAAAATTTTCTGACTCGAACGAGATGTCTTCACTATTTTGATTCTCACTTTGGCCCACATCTGAGACAAATTGATCTTGCATGGAGACCGGCTGGGTTTGCACATGGGGCTGGTCCACATAACTTTCTTCTACACTAGGTGTTGGGACCATAGAAAACGGTTGTGTATGTTCTACATTTACTACAAACTGAGCCCATTCTGGTCCACTACCAATTTCGAGCTCCTGCAGTACTTGGTGCCAATCATATTTTTTGAACTCTTGAAATATAACATCTCTACTTACATACAGTTGCTTACGAGTTGGATCGAATAAACGATATGCCTTAGTCCCGGGTTCCGATCCAAGATAAACAACTCTAATACTTCGGTCGTCAAGCTTTTGTAGGTTAGGCGATGGTACTTTCATGTAACACGTGCATCCAAACACCCGTAAATGTTTGATGTTTGGTTTGTAGCCGTTCAAAGCCTCGAATGGTGTCACCGTCTTTAAAGCTTTGGTCAATACACGATTCATAATGTATACCGCATGGCGTATTGCTTCTCCCCACATATTTTGAGGAAGACCCATGGCCTTCATCATGCTTCGTGCACTGTTTAAAACGGTTCTATTTCTCCGCTCGACAATCCCGTTTTGTTGTGGCGAGTAAGGTGTTGTAAAGAGCCTTTTAATGCCTGCTTCATCACAATATTTAGTGAACAACCGGTTTAGAAACTCGCCGCCTCGGTCGCTTCCATGAGCTTTGATCTTCAAACAATTTTGCAACTCTACTTCCTGTTTGAAAACTTTAAACACATCCAAAGCTTCACTCTTGTTTTTAATGGTATAAACCCATGTATATCTAGTATAATTGTCTACGAGAAGCATAAAATACCGATTCCCTCCCAGCGTGGGTGGGGATATCGGACCACACAAATCAGTATGGATTAGTTCTAATGGTCTCGAGGCACGATCCAAAGTTTTCTTTGGAAAAGGCTCTCGGCTATGCTTTCCTAACATACATGCGTCACATACTTGATCACCATGCATGCTACATAATTTTCCTCGTACCATGCCTTTGGCTTTCATAAAGTTTATTGTTTTAAAGCTAGCATGGCCGAGTCTAGCATGCCATAACCATGCCAGATTCTTAGTGGATGAAAGAAGACATATAGGACTTGTTGTTTTCAAAGTAATCTTGTAAAGGCGATTCATGCTTCTAGGTACCTTCATCATCAAATTATTGTCTTCTTCGTATAGCCATAGTTGGTCATTCTCCATCCAAACTTTGCACCCATTCTCAGTCAACTGACCAAGACTAAGAATATTACTTCTTAGATCGGGTATAAAATACACATCACTGATAACCCGATGCTCGCCATTCTTGCAACCAAAAACAATCGAACCCTTTCCTTTTATTCTCACCTTTGAGCCGTCACCAAAACGTACCAACCCGGAAATTTTGTAGTCAATTTCTGTGAAGTGTTTTTCGAGACCCGTCATGTGATTCGAGGCTCCATTATCTAGATACCAGACAGAATCATCGTTAGTGTCACTTGAATAAAGTTTAGGGTGTACCTTCACCTCATTCAAGAGAATACTTTCTTCCTCGAGTTCTACCGATGCCATCATCAGTGTTTGTTTTCTCTCTTCGGTTTGATTCAAGTTGGCTTCGACTTCTGGTTGCTTGGTGCACTCCCACGCGAAGTGTCCTGTCTCATTGCAATTATAGCACCTCACATTACTTTTATCACGACCTTGGTTGCCTTCCCTTCGGTTATCGGTTCCGGTGTTACTTCGGCCACGTTCCCTTCCATAACCACGGCCTCGTCCCCTTCCACGGCCACGGTTATCTTGGCTCGAAGAACCTCGTCCACGACCCTGTTGTTTCTTTTCTTGACCAACAGGTTTCTTGTTTTGAGTATCTGTTTTAGAAAAAAAAAAAAAAGTTTTCCATCCCTCTCGGCTGCCACTTCCTTACCCTTTATACGTTCTTCAAAAGCCTTCAGCCTTGCTATACAATCCTCAAAAGTTAACGTGTTAAGATCAACAAACTGCTCAATTGTAGCAACAATTGTGATGAATCTATCTGGTACACTATCAAGGAGCTTCTTGACTACAACCCCGTCTTCTAGGTTGGTACCCAAACTGTTGAATTTAGCCACGTATTCGGACAACTTCCCGGCAAAATCTTCCACAGTTTCTTTCTCGGTCATCTTGAGTCGATCTAGTTCTTGCTGCAGTGATCGTAACCGCGCTTGCTGAACACGGTCCGCTCCAAGAAACCTGACACGTAACGACTCCCATATGTCTCGAGCACTCCGACTTCGAGCCACTTGCATAAGCACGTTTTCTGGAAGAGCTTGATAGATGATGGCCCTTGCTAACTTGTTCTTCTTCTCATCAACCACGTCTCCTGTTACGGGATCAACCGTTTCCCACAATCCTTGGGCGTCAAGAATTGACTCCATTATGACAACCCAAGTATTGTAGTTGGACGTGGTGAGTTTTGGGCACTGCAACGATGACACGTTGGGCTCGCGTGGGGGTAATATTATCGCTTGGTGTGCCGGATTTCCTTCTCCATCAGCCATCGTTCCGCTACCTGATGTTTGTTCGAAATTCAAGAATCCAGAAGTTTGGTCCCTTCTTCGCAAAGTTACCACCGGCTCTGGTTAGGATCGGTTATACTCCCCGATCTTCTTCTTGAATTTAGGAGCGTCGCCTACGCTCTGATACCAATTGTTGGAGCAAAAAAACAACTGATAACCGAATAAAACAGGAAGCGAACAAGATGTTTGGGTGGACTCCCGGACTCTTTTTATTAATTCTCAAAAACTTAAAAAACTAACTTGTTACATCGACTCTATTTATAATAACTACGGACTTGGTTTGCAAGCAACATTAATTTGAATCCTAAACAAAATAGGAATGAAAACAGATAAAGACAAATTTGACTTTAAAACTTAATTTATACTTATCACCACAAAACAGATTGTGGCCTTCAAAGATAAACGTCCCTGTTGTTGTTTATTTCTTCCGATTTGGGCTTTGACCCAATAAACACTTTTGGGCTTTAACAAGGATTAGTCCATCAGAAACTATCCTATTTAGTTTTTGTTTCATATATTAAAGTTTTTATTTTTATTTCTACCACATCTTTTCTAACAAATGAGTCTTAATTTTCATATATATAACCTTGGTCAAAGCACAAGATATGATCATAATACACAAATTTGGGAGGTCGATTGCAAAGCATATTATATTTAACAATATAAAGGGTAAGGGGCTGTTTGGTAGCATCTGAATGATATTAAGAGGCTACCTCTTAATGAAATCATTTAAGAGTTTAACAAAGATAATGTAGAAGAATGTGACATGTGATGGTTTACCATTCAGATGTTACCTCTTATCCAGTCAGACATAAGGTTACCTCTTATTCATTCAGACATAAGGGCCACAAATGATTTCATTAAGAGACAACCTCTGAATGGATTAAGAGTCTACCAAACAGCCCCTAAGTCTGAAAAAAAAAAAACCCCTCTCGTATGGGGCCATGGAGGGCCCTTGTTAAGCCTAAAATGTAACACTGCTTAGAAAACGGTTTTCTTTTTTACCATAGAAAATAATTTTCGTAGTCTTGAAACTTTTGGACTATTTTCATAACTTCAAGAAAATCATAAGAATTAAAAGTACACGTAACTCCTAGTTTTACAAGATAAATATTATCGTGCTTGTTTGTTACTCCTTATTATGCTGAGGCCAAGGTCGACTATTCGACCGCCATCAACCCCTTGGCTCTCCCAGATGCGTGGCCGAAGACACGACAGTGGAATAATTGGTAAAACATCGCCTCCCATCCAAGACAAACCGGCGCCACCCGTATTCACCCTTCACCTGGATGCCGCAGAAAATAATAGGGAAAGTGGGAGTCAAGCCTGAATCACAAAAAACACCAAATCTTTCCCAAACCACTTATGCACTACCTCATTGGCTCATAGTTATACACATTAATGTATGTTTTTATATATGCATGATTGTGTGTTTTTATAAGCAATTGATGTATATAATTATTTAACCACTTCATACACTTTACACGTAATTAAATTATTTAACCATTTCATACACTTTGCACGTAAAACGGGCTCTTTATTGAAAACCTCATGTGTGATGTGTATATTATGTTTAAACTTTTTTAGGATCTCTAAAGAAGGCGAATGTTGAATTATTAATGGGTTACTCCCACTTGATTGATGTCACACCCCGATTTCCACGTGTCACCGGTGGGCCCGGTGGGGGAGTATCGTGACGTCATGGTTGGTAACGTAATAGTCAAACAACACAATATCAATATGCACAGCGGAAACAAATTTAAAAATATGATACAACCGAATTTAATATTGTAATATCAAAGTCACAATATCCGGAAGTTTATCCACAGTCGGATCGTAATAAAATAATATTAATGGTTCAACAGACTTCAGGCATCTTAAGCTTGCGAGACTTCTAATGATGCTAAGGAGAAATCCCAGCCAATTTCGCTTAGTACCTGCATTTAATCTTTTTGGGAAAATACGTCAGTTTACACTGGTAAATACATTCAACTGACTCATTTTGGAAAATGATTGAAAATTGGTTTGGATGCACATGGCATAAACATTTTATTTAACTTGGGAGAATTATTTAATATTATAATCTTGTGAACGAATTACATGTTGCTTGTGCGTTCAGTAGCCCGGATCTTGTCCGGGTTAAAGATCAATAGACACACCACAATGTTCTTTTGTGCACTGACGGGTGTACGCCTACACCCCGCGCTTAAGTCGTGGCCATTTCGTAAAATGATGCCGAGGATATCCGGGACATGGTCATTAACCCCCCAAAGGCTTTAAGTAACAAGACTGTTTAAACGAGCCGATCAAATTATTCAACTACCCACCTAACGGTGGAGATTTGATGCCCGATCAAGCGGTATGCTATATACCATAACCCAAGCCCGTATAGGGAAAATAAGTTAAAAGTATTTACCTGAGCAATGTATAAATCACAATAAGCAAAATGCACGTAGCTTTTACTGGTCCTCCTAATCTGGAACGAAGGTTTTATAATAACCTATTAGAATCCTAACGGGTCTTTAATTAAGCTTAGGCTTAGACCGGCTAGTTTCAAAGATACGGTTCGTACGCACGATTAAGCGAAGACCGGATAGAATGTGATTTAGACCCGACAAGTTTGAAGACTTGTTTAATATGGGTTTATTATTCACATTCTGAATTTTGAGATAAAACCGTTAAGGTTTGACCCGTTTCGGCTAATTTATGTAAACTTGTTACATAAACCGGACCGTATGCGTAATAAGTGTGACGGGTATTCGTGAGAGCTATAGACAGGTTTCCTAAGTTAATTATGCCTCAAATATGTTGTGACATCAGTAAGATGTCTTTCATTATGCCCGAAACGTGTTTAAACACAAACTAGGCCCGTAGGGGTAGTTTGGTCATTTAAAAGTTTGTAAAAGGGTTTAAGTGTTTAACTGAGTTACAGGTCTGATGTAATCAGTAAACATACTCAAATTTATGAGTTATAACAGTAGGATAAGGTATATATGTGAAATTTATCAATTATAACCAAACTATGCCCCGTAGGGGTATTTTGGTAATTTCACATAAGCCGAAAAGCTCAAAACTGAAGTCTGAGTTTAACAACCTTTGCTTACTGTTAAAATATTATAATTTGCCTCATACATCAGTAGGTATCAACCCGGGTATGTCCAATATGCTTTTAATACATACTTTGCGTTAAAAACGCTTAATAAGGCGATTAAAGGCCATCTCCGGGTTCGATACTTAAATCTGATATTTTTATATTTCCAGAAGGCTTAAAATAATTTATTTATCATATGTGATCAGTAGCAAAATGTTTGGAGTCGTTTAGACATGTAAAACTCATTTTATGGTCCGTAAGGGCAAAACCGACAATTACCGGATTAAGCCTATGACTACTAGTTATGCTCAGCCTAAAATTAATTAAAAAATCTTTAAAAATACCAAAATAATATATTACATCAGTGGGTATTAAGTTTGATACCAAAAAGTAGGCTTAACTAGGCTATACGCTAATTACGCCGTTTTTATTAACATAAAGCATTCATTTTGCGATAATGAGCATAACTCTAAATCTACAAATCAAACTGATGTCAAACTTTGCATACAAGTTTATATATTAGTAATTAAAGTTTCTACTCTTTTACATTTCCAAAAATCATGTTTTAAAGTAATAAGGGCATAATGGTCAACATACGAGCAATTAACGGAAACATGCATATTAATTGGATAACTAATGAACCAAGGTGTAATATCACAGAGGGTTATTCTAACATGTAACCTAGTCCAATTAAAGCTCTGAGGCATTTCTAAAACATGCCTAAACGGGTCAGAACTGAAAGTCAAAGTGAAAGTCAAACTATGTGACTTTCGGTTCCGAACCGGGTATTTACAGGAATTTGTCGGGTGGAACATGTTTAGACATGTCCTTACACTTATTACCAAGTTATAACAATGATCCAACAGGTTGTATATGATCTACAATGTTAATTATGCATAAATAGCATTTTAGGCTTCCTGTTGACTTTTTAAATATAAGTTTGACCCGACTTTTGACCTGGTTAGAGTGGTGATCAGGGGAAACCCTTTTGAGGTTTTATTACCCACATGAATACCAACTTATAACTACTTTTAATTTGAGATATGACTGAGCCATTGTTGACTAATCTCGAAGTCAAACCGTAATTACGACGGTTTGACTTTTAGCTAAAATACTAAGCTAAACTCAATTTAGAAAGGACTAGCAGACTTACAAGAGTCCTATGCATGAAATATGATCACTTGGAAGCAGGCTTGAGCTCCAGAATCAACCAGAAATGCACTTGAATGTTGTGAAGAACAATGATGCACTACATGGCCTTTTATAGTGAAAATTCCACCACAATTCTTGGACACACAAGTCTACCAGCTGACCACAACCATCCAACAGGTGTTCCTAGTGTCTAGGACTGTTTAGGGGTCGCCCACATTGCATTAATGTCGAAAAAGGATCGGTTTTCCGCGTTTGCAGGCAGCTGCTGCCTTTTTCCAGTTCTGGGCGCCTGACGCGGCCCGCCTCGCGTTTTAACAAATCTAACGCGGGCCGGCTGGGCCTGAGTTTCAGATTTTTCATTTTTCTATTGTTTGCAACTTGACCTTTGGCTTCACGAAAGGGCAACCAAGGTTATTTCTTGCATTTTTACCCCCTTATATTTACCCACAAGGGCTTTAGGACTTATACCCACTTTGCCAAGTCCCCGAACACTTCCGGTTAACCCGAAAAGTCTTAACTTTCAACGTTTGCACTTTAACCCCTCGCACACGAATTTGATCATAACTTTCTCATACGATAACGAAACTTTATGAAATTTATATCGTGTATTCTAGTGAGCATATTTAACATTTACAAAGCTTCGGGTTTGTCAAAAGGTCACTCAGAGGTATATCTTTAAACATGTTGACACATTTAACCCCTGTAGTTTGTAATCTCTCACTTTTGGCTTCGTATGATCCATGATTTATTCGTTTGATGTTATAAACATCATGTAGGGTTATTATGAAGTATATTTATTCACTGTTGACATTCAGAACCCGTAAAATCACATACTTTCCATGTTTGTCAACTTTAGTCCTTTTATAACATTCTTTCACACGTTCAAACTTTATGACACGTGTCAACACATTATAGGGCGTGAATTTTCGAGGTGTTACATTTGAGATGATAAATATAAACATTTGACATTTCTTTTGACTAAACTTTAATTCACTATTAGCTTTATTTCACTACCCAATAATATTATGTCATGTCAACTCTCCATTCCACTTCCTATTTTGCACTCAATCAGGGGTATGGTTAATCATCCTAGGGTGTTTGAGTGATTCTCACTTTTGATTGGTTGTTCTCTCCTCTCTCTCTCTCTCCTCCATCACTCTTCAATCACTTCGGTGAACTCTCACCGATTTTGGTACACTCTCACCCACTCACCGATCAAGTTAATCAAGTGGGTATGGTCACCGATCGGTGACTCCCACTCCCCGCATAACTCACCGAATATTATACCCCCCACCCTAAGGGCACACGGGGAGGTCCGTTATACCACCCCGATCACGCGTGGAACGAAAACGGAACACCGCCGTCGGTAAGTTTATAACGCGTTATTTTTGTA
The DNA here is from genome assembly GCA_030545235.1 of Helianthus tuberosus. Classification (NCBI taxonomy): domain Eukaryota; kingdom Viridiplantae; phylum Streptophyta; class Magnoliopsida; order Asterales; family Asteraceae; genus Helianthus; species Helianthus tuberosus. The sequence goes on along the minus strand of JARYGA010052704.1, from coordinate 81,113 downwards.
ACGCGTGGAGTGTATAACGCGTTGAACATGGACGATTTTTGAACGTTGGTATATATCCGTATTCAACGGATATATACCAACGTTCAAAATGTTACCGTTATTCAACGGATATATACCAACGTTCAAAAATCGTCCATGTTCAACGCGTTATACACTCCACGCGTTACAAAAATAACGCGTTATAAACTTACCGGCAGCGGTGTTCCGTTTTCGTTCCACACGTGATCGGGGTGGTATAACGAACCACCCCGTGTGCCCTTATAAAAAAAAAAACCTTTAAACCTTTATATATATCTCCATTTAAACCATTTTCTACACACAACAACATAAATCCATTTCACACAATTTTTATATCTTTCTCAAATGGAAATCCCTACGGATTCGACGTTTCCGATGTCTAGCGATAGTGATACCGAGTCGTCTTCCGACAACGAGACGCTAAAATATTTTGTGTCGGTGTATAACGAGCTTGATGCCGAGTCGTCCCGCCCAAAGAAGAAGATGGTCGACCGTGATCGTATACGTGCCAACGAAGTTTTGATGAACGATTATTTTGTGAAAAATCCGCTCTACAATGCCGAAACGTTTAGAGATCGGTTTCGTTTACCCAAAGAATTATTTTTAAAGATTGTTGGAGACATCGAAGCAAGCGAGGAATGGTTTCAAGAAGGTTACGATGCGAGGGGCAAACCAAGTTTCACGCCGATACAAAAATGCACGTCCGCCATTCGCCAACTAGCGACAGGTAACCCTCCCGATCAATATGATGAATACCTAGCTATGTCGGAAAGAACTTCACGTGAATGTTTGCAATTTTTTTGCAACGCGGTCATTAAGTTGTATGCTAACGAGTTTTTACGTAAACCCACGAGCCACGACATCTCACGTATTTACGCCGCACACGAGGCTAGATGGCATTTTCCTGGGATGCTTGGTAGCATCGATTGTACACATATCGAGTGGAAAAATTGTCCAAGAGAGCTGCGAGGGGCGTATGTTAGGGGAGACATCAAAAGACCTACCATCATACTAGAAGCGGTGGCGTCGAATGATTTATGGATTTGGCATTCGTATTTCGGTGTTCCAGGTTCAAACAACGATATCAATGTGTTGCACACGTCGCCGTTGTTCCAAAGCGTAACGGATGGTACCGCACCTTCCTCTCCTTTCTATGTTAACGGTCGACATTACAGACGAGGCTTTTTTCTTGTGGATGGTATCTACCCGTCTTGGTCTGTTTTTGTGAAAGCTCCCTCATTTCCTGTCGAGGCTAAAGAAAAGGCGTTCAAAAAATTGCAAGAATCGGCAAGAAAATATGTTGAGAGGGCATTTGGTGTTTTAAAGGGTAGATGGGGTATACTACACCGCCCGGTTCGTGCGACGAGCAAGAAATCAATACATAGCATAGTGTATGCATGTATCATATTGAACAATATGCTGATCAAAGAAGACGGACGTGCAATATCCCCATATTGGGTGCCGGATCCTCCTACACAAGTTCATGTTCCACAAGATATCCATCTACAATTGCGTAACAAAGAAACTCACTTTCGGTTAAGATTCGATTTAATCGAACTAGTAGGTTCTCTAGGTTTTGAGTTTCATGATTCGGACGAGGAGTAGGTTTTTTTTTTTTTAAATTGTATGTTTCTAGTATGTTAAATTGAAGTAGTATGTTTTAAATTTAATGAAATTTTTAATTTTAGTGTTTTATTGTTAATTTCTAATTTAAAATAAAAAATAAAAAAATTAGTGAAATTTATAATTTTGTTTTAAAATAAAATTAAAAATTTCTAATTTTAAAATGAAAATTAAAAAAATTTGGGAGTGATAGAATTCCATCACTAGTGATACCACCCCCCTACATTTCTATCACTAGTGATAGAATATTGGGTGATGACATGGCACGAATTGATTGGATCGTGGGAGTGATAGAATTCTATCACTAGAAACCACCCCTCCTCCCCTAATGCGCCTTCAAGTTGACTTTTATTAGGGGAGGAGGGGTGGTTCACTAGTGATAGATTCTATCACTCTCACTGTCCAATCAAATTATGTTATGTCATCAACCAAATTTCTATCACTAGTGATAGAAATGTAGGGGGGGGTGGTATCACTAGTGATGAGATTCCGATGTACAAGTATTAATGCATAATGTACAAGATACTCATTCATCACCCTCCAACTTCAACGCGTTATATATATAACTCGTTATACTCTATCACTCGTTATGGAATTGGGCGGGGCGGTGTTCCACGAGTGATACAATAGTATCACGGTATATAACTTGACCACCCCGTGTGGCCTTAATTTGTTCTAAGTTTGTCGGGATTTATAAGAATAAGCTAATTGGATAATTTGTTTTTTGTTAGGTCATCCTTGTTATTTTATTATGAGACTTTTGACTCTTTGATTTAGTTTAGTGGATGCTCGTTTGAGGACAACCAATTTATTAATTAGATAATACGTGTTTCTTGTCTCAACTCTTAGATGGTGAACAAATTGACATCCATGATGAATTTGAATGTTGTTAATTTATCTATTTATGGTGGTTAACCAATGAATATCCGTAGTGAATTTTAAAGCTTTAGATTATATACTATTGTTCCTCGTGAGTTAACCGCCACTTTTGGAGAATGTAACCGATTTTGGAATGATCCAGACTGTCGAAATCTGGTGATTAATTGTGAGGTTAAATCTTGACTGAAATTACCCGACTTCAACACCCAAAACGACATCTAGTTCCTATACAACACCATGTTCCTAAATGACACCCCTTACCATACCAAATATAACTTCAAACGACATCACTATTTTCATTCCAAATGACATCACCACTTTTCTAAACAACACCATCACTTCCAAACTACAAACCCTCTCAAAGGACATCTCACATTTTCCAAACTACAACCTCCCTTTTCAAACAACACCTTCAATTCCAAACAACACCTCCAACTTCCAAACAACACCTTCGTTTTTCAAACAACACCACTACCCCAAATGACAACATCACCCACCATTAAACGACAACCCAAAAGACACCTTCCCATTCTTAGTGACACTACACCCAACCCCCAAACGACATGTATCTGATTCATCCTCTTCCCCCAAAACGCGAACCCACCAACCGAAACATCTATAACTCATTCAATTCTTGCCCATTTGACTTCATTCTTTCCCCAAAAGTTTTGGTGTCGGTGGAGAAACTTATTCCCATCATAAATCACTCATTAATGCCTCATAATTTACCTATTAAGGTTCTAATAAAATCTCCATTAAATTTTTAAAATTATCAAAACATAAATTGCTAAATTCTACCATTATAATCTCCCAAACCTGTTTGAAACAACATCTCCATTCATTACATACAATACCCCAATCCTAAACTATGCAAAACCTCTCTGTAATTCTCGAATTCCAGCAAGAACACATCTAGGACTTGGGACTTCATCTTGCGATTTCTGTTTCGTTTCTAAACCAAATCAGGTAGTTATTGAGCCTAAGTTGATTTATTTTTTGTGCTATATAAAACACTCTATCCATTTTTGTGATAAAAGGCTTATAAATCCGAATATAATTTCTTGTATTGTTAGGGTTCTTAGAGTGTAGAATTTGGGGCTTTTGATCTAGAACTTGTGTATTGAGGAAATTGAAAGTGGTTTATTGTTTAATGTCATGCTAGTATAGTTCATTTAATTGTTGAGAATTTTTGAAGGGTAAATTAGACTTTTCGTACTTTATGTTTGTACTGAATTACAATGGATGCTCTTTAACTTCAATAATTACAACCAAGGTCTTTTTTATGATAAAGTATTACACCTTAGGTCCTTTAGCACTAACATGACTAAATTATTGAAAACCTCATGTGTGATGTGTATATTATGTTTAAACTTTTTTAGGATCTCTAAAGAAGGCGAATGTTGAATTATTAATAGGTTACTCCCACTTGATTGAGATGATAAATATAAACATTTGACATTTCTTTTGACTAAACTTCAATTCACTATCATAAAACAATTGAATTATTTTAGGATGGAGGGTATGGTTAATCACTCTAGGGTGATTGAGTGAAATCCTACCCAATAATATTATGCTATGTCAACTCCTTATTTCACTTCTCATTTTGCACTCAATCAAGGGGTATAGTTAATCACCCTAGGGTGTTTGAGTTATATATTTTTTTATTGGTTCCTCTCTCATCTCTCCTCTCTCCTCTCTCTCTCTCTCTCTCCTCCATCACCCTTCTCCATAATTCAGTGACTTTACACCGATTTTGCTCACCTCTCTCCAACTCACCGATCAAGTTCATCAAGTGGGTATAGTCACCGATCGGTGACTCTCACTCCCCGCACCACTCACCGAGCATTATACCCCCTACCCTTATATATAAATTCCTTCGATAAAACTAACATAGTCTGTCACCTTTAATTATTATGAAAGTACGAAATAAAAAATGTTTTAAAAGAATGAGAGAAAATGATCAACAACCTCACCTACACTCCAATCCCTTGATTTATGCCATTGATTTCCCCACCCACCCAAAATTACGTCCTACTCTCCTCAAAGTTTTATGACTTTTCTTTAACAACTACTAGAGCTAGTTATTATCGTTCTATATATCGTACCTTTTAATTTAATAATTAGAAATCTATATAGATTCATTATTATGCGTAGTGAAGTGGATTAGTGTTGGACTCCACCTCAGCATTCACGGGGGTCCAACACCACCACCTCGTCTAGATGTTACCTGGTTGCCAGTGAGCAACGGGGGATTTCAATGGTAACAGTCGTTGGAGGAGGATGAGCATGGGATCCACTTAATTTTTTATTAAACGGCAAATTTAGAAAACTGACGGACATCTGGAGTATTATCGTACCACGAGCGGAACCACACGATCATATCCATCTCTACTAGGCATAATGCCTATACACCAATTTTCCCTTTTAAACCTATATTTCTTTTGTATTATGTATTTTATGTTTTTAATATTTTTTTATTAAATCATATTTTCTTTATCAATTAATTCTTTAATAGCTTACGTTAGGTAATTTTTTTCTCTAAAAACTTAAGTATGTGGTTGTTTTTATTTTTTTTTCTCACAACATTCCAGTATAAGCTTTGTTAAAATGAAGTTGCATTCAAAATAGAGTATTTAGTTGGTATCGTCGCCCGATGCAATAATAAAACAAATCAATTCTGACAATTTGGCTTTCTAAATAACATGTTACATTTTCAAATAATTAGTTTCACCTTTGTCTACTAACTTTTTTTTAACAGGTTTAGGTTTACTAACACCAAAATTATCAATATAATAACTAAAATACCTTTCCATTCTTTTTAATTTTATCAATGTAACACCTTTGAGTACTAACACCTAATTTTATTTTAAGTTTAAATCAATTTTATAAAATCTATTTTTTTATTTTCATCTTTTTATTATATCTCTTAATTAACATAAAATCTATTTATTTATTTATTTTTTTATAAGAAAATATTTATATATATTGAAACGGGTTCAGGAGAGAACGGTGAAAAGTGTGAGAACAGTGAGAACGGATCCTGGCTCAACACGTGGCAGGGGGCCCTAATTTTTATGCGGGGGTACGATTGTCCTTTTATACGTTCCCTCCTTATTCGCGTTATAAATCTCTTTCAAATTAAAACTCCAAAGATTTATTGTTAGCTGTTACCCCATTTGCAAGCTTTCTCAGATCTATGGCGTTTAACGTGGATTCTGTTCGACAAAGTAAAATTCGTTGGCGTTTTCTATTTTTCGTTCAAGCAAATCATGCAACAGATATGGCGTTTTGTTCTTTTATCATTGTTCTATGGTGTTTTTTTTTGTATTATTATTTTTTTATAATGTGTTGTATGATTTTCAATAGCGTTATTCAATTATGCAATTTAATCGCGTTTTAATTCGTATTTAAACAATTATTAAGAACTGCAATTGGAGTTTTCTATTTTAATTTTAATTGTCGTTTACGTTCTAATATATTTCTTATGTTTTTACGATCATTGGCGTTTTATATCTATTTGATTAGTTTTGAATTTTTATTTAGTAGGTTTTTGTGAACATCAGTTATTCCTATTTTGTTAATTTGTGTAAACATTAGTTTTGTTAATTATGGCGTTTTACATCTCATGGCTTTTTCATCATGTCGTTTTTAAATTATGTGTTTATTATGTCTTGTTTATTAAGGCTTGAATCAAAGTTCATTACATTTTCTTGACAGGGAGTTGTAGACCACCACTGTCTTTAGTCTCAAAGGACATTAATTATGGCCCGTAGGCACTTCATCACTAATGGATGATTATATAAATAAAAAGGGATTTGGAATAACCCAATTTAAGGATGACCTATGCGATTTTATCGAATCACATTTTGCCAAGAGTGTTAACATGTTTTCAGATGTTAACAAGGATTTGAATCTTTTAAATAGGTTTTACCATCTTGGCCATGTCTAAATGACATATAAGCTAGGTTTTACCTTTAAGATTCTTTTTAATATATAACGCAGAACAATCCTAAATTGAGATGTTAATAAGGATCTGAATCTAATTGAGGAATTACCATCTTGGCCCTGTCTTAAAATGACACATGGGCTAGGTCTTGTCCTTTTTAGATTTTGCCATTTTATTATAATGGTAGATCTTATAAAGGAATGTTATTTTTCATTTATTTCATATATTATATTTATGCATAATGACAAAAATGAAATTTAAAATTTAACCATTCCACTAAAATTTAAACAAGTACATGTTTGCCCTAAACGGGACTTCCAATCAAAATAACTTGCCCCGCGCAGGGGCTAAACAAACATAACATACCCACGCAGGGGTTAAACAGAAAGACATGCCCACGCAGGGGCGGAATACAGAAACAGATGTCCACGCAGGGACTTGATTACAACATAAATAAATAAACAAGGATCTTCCCCATGATTAGGCTTGCCAAACCTTTGAAGAATTCGCGGTTGGTCCTGCGCTCTGCTTGAACTTCCCGCTCAACCTGGCTCAACCTTTCGAAAACCTCCTGTTGTCATTCTGGTGGTATCAATTGCTGCTGCGGCGGCTGCTGATGTGGAGGTTGAGGAGGTGGCGGTTGCTGGTACCCATAAGCTGGGTATCCAGCTCCCCAGGGAGCTCCATAGGGCCCCTCAGGGTGAAGAGCATTGTAGTCCCATGCTGCCTGGTACGGGTCAACATTAGCATAGTTGTAGTTGGTATGGGCCGGCTGCTCAAAAGGGTTGTACGCCGCTAAACCGGCGTATGCAGGAATCGGGTTACCATAGCCCAACGGTGGTGGCACAATAGGCGAGGAGTCTACATCGGAGACGGGGTTTGAAGGCCCGCTCATCTGCGGGTCTTCGTGGAGTGGCGGATAGTGGCTGCCACTTGAAGGTTGAGGGGTGCTGATACGCACTCCTCCTCGCACGGACATCCATGCGTTTGATCTTCTCCGCCTCGGTGGCTTCGGAGGCGGCTGCTGAACTGGTGGTGGTGGTGGCGGGGTGACTGCCACAAAACACGAATCCTTGGAAGGATCCTGCTGCTGCTGCTGATGAGGCGATGAGTGCTCGGAAGGGGTAAAATACCATTCATATTGGGCGAATCTCGCCTGGTAGCTATCTGGACCACGGTAAGGTGATCCATGGAAAGATGACCGATCAGAGATCTCGATGGGATGAGTAGGGGTCCCGGTTGGAGGTTCGGCGGGATCGTTGTCTTCATCCATGCCCATCGTATGGTCGCCAGAAAAGTGGTCTTCAGGTCCTAGTGGGTTAAAGCCCACTGGTTTTTCAATCAGGTTTGCCGGGTTGAACCAGCTATGGAAATAGGGTGTTGGGTCGTTAAAAGAGTGGTGTGAGTTGGATCTCTGGAGAGGGATGAAAGAAGGCTGTGGGTTGTGGGGCTCATTTTCAGATTGAGGCCCGAAAGAATGGTGATAGGATGGTGACGAACTTAGCGAGACGGATCACCTCGCTGGCTCTATGTAGGTCCTCCAATGTTCCTGTGGACTTGTACTCATAGTGATAGATGGGGTTCGTCTGTGAGACGGTCCGGCCTCGTGGTCGTTTGGGGCGTTGAAAGGCCCCTTGCCTCTTCCTCATCTACGAAATCTAGGTGGCATCTTTGGAACCTTTCCAAACAATTACAAGCACAGCAAGAAATATAAAGGACAAAATTAAAAATAAAAACAAATTTGGATTAGTCCTAAGTTCTTTGTCTAGACTCGAGAATAGAGGAATGTGCAACTGTGTAATTGAGATTAAACACAAAAGGCTAGTGTTTAATTCACTCAATGTTGGCTCTGATACCAACATGTCACACCCCGATATTTCCACGTATTGCCGGTGGGCCCGATGGGGAGTATCGTGACGTAGTTGATATCATCATAGTCAAACAACACAATTTAAATGCACAGCGGAAGCAAAAGATGGAATCACGTTACAATGCGAATAAATAGTAATATCAAAGTATTACAACCGGACTGTAAAGGATCCACAGGCGGATCAAAAGTTAAAAGATCATTGTTCAACAGACTTTAACATCTAAGACTTGATTAATGATGCCAGGAGTAGCCAGCCTATTTCGTCTAGTACCTGCACTTAGCCTTTTTGGAAAATACGTCAGTTTACACTGGTAAATACAATTAACTGACTCATTTTGAAAAGAGTTTAAGAAATTAGTTTGAATGCACACGGCACAAAATATCTTTTATAACTTGGGACAATTATTTAAAAATAATCTTGTATACAGTTTTACTTATTTGTCGTCCGTAAGGGCCGGTTAGAAGAGCCGAACAAGATTAACTGACACGCCACAGGTATAATGCCCACAAGGTTGATTCCTTTAAGTGGATTACCAGTTTTTACATAATGCAACTTTCAGGTGTATGCCTACACCCCGTGCTTAGGTCGTGGCCATTTCTTTGAATGATGCCAAGGATATCCGGGACATGGTCATTTAACCCCCAAATGCCATACACCAAATAATAAAGATTAAAACGGGTTATGTAAATACATTAATCACAATACGATTTAAATGACTACACACCCGACCAAGCGGTATTATTATAATACCGTATCCCAAGCCCGTATAGGGAAAATAAATTAAGAGTATTTACCTGAGCAAGTATAATTCACAAACAGCGAGTGTAAGTAGCTTTACCGGGCTCCTAATCTGGAACGAAGGTTTTTAATAACCTATTAGATTCCTAACAGGTCTTATTTAGGCCTAAACTTAGACCGGCTAGTTTTAAAGGAAGATATACTGTTCAAAACGCACGTTTAAGCGAAGACCGGATTAGAATGTGGTTTAGACCCGACAAGCTTGTATACTTGTATGATATGGGTAAACTAAACACATTCTGGATTTTGAGACAAAAATGATATGGTTTGACCCGTTTCGGCTAATATATGCAAACTAGTTACATAAACCGATCCGAACGTGAAAAGTGCGTAACGGGTAACCAACTGAGTCATATACAGGTTTCCTAAGTTAATATGCCTTAAACATGTTGTAATATCAGTATGATACATTCCATTATGCCCAAAATGAATTTAAACTCAAACTATGCCCCGTAGGGGCATTTTGGTCATTTTAAAGCTTATAAAATAGTTTAAAGGTAAATCTGAGTTTTAGGTCTGATCTATTCAGTAAAAATACTTATTTTTATAAGTCATGACAGTAGGGTATGGTATATAGGTGAAATTTACCTTTTATAACTAAACTATGCACCATAGGGGCATTTTGGTAATTTCACATAAGCTTTAAAGGTCAAAATAGGAAATCTGAGTTCAAAACTTTTTCTTAATGTTAAAATATAAAAATTGGCTTAAAACATCAGTAGGTATTAAGTCTTATATATTTAAAATAGTTTTAATACATACTATGCGTTTAAAATGCGTAAAAAGGCGGTTTTAGGCGATTTACGGGTTTTATAAAGCTGATATTTTTATTATTCCAGAAGGCTCAAAATATTTTATTTATAATATAAAATCAGTAGCAAAAGGTTTGGTATCAAAATATTATGTAAAACTCATTTTATAGGCCAAAAGGGCAAAACTGACAATTACCGAATCAAAGCTATACCCCTATGTTATGCTCAGCCTAAAAATAAATAAAAATCTTCAAAAATCCCAAAATATTATTTTACATCAGTAGGTAAAAAGTTTGGTATCAAAAATTGGGTTTAGATAGGCTTTATGCTAATTACACCGTTTAATTAATAAAAAGCTTTCTAATCACGCTATTGAGCATAACTCTTAATCTAGACCTCAAACTGATGTGAAAATTTAGGGACATGTTTATAAATCAGTAATAAAGATTATTGTCCTCTCATATTTTCAAAATTCTTGTTTTAAAGTCAAAAGGGCATATTGGTCAACATTTAGGCATATAACGGAAACATGCATATGCATCGGATAACTAATGAACCAAGTTGTATAATCACAGAGGGTTATACTAACATGTAACCTGGTCCTAATAAAGCTCTAAGGCATTTCTAAACTATGCTCTAATGGTTCAGAAATGAAAGTCAAAGCAAAAGTCCACTTATGCGACTTTCGGTTCCAAACCGAGCTTAAACTGGAAATTGTCGGGTTGAACATGTTTAGACATGTTCTTACATTAATTACCAAGTTATATTAGTGTGACACTCTAGGTTTTCCCGAGCAAATACCTTGTATTAGCATTATGTGTGTATACGTTATTAAATGTTAATGCGTGTTATCTCGATGATTGTATGTGATCCTTGTGCTAAGTGTGATGAAGGTATGTATATAATATAGATGTATGTGTGTTATATGAGTGAACCGAAACCATGACTCGAGACCACCCGGTCTCGAGTAAACGGTGTAACAATGGGCTGGTTGGGCCGTGACCTTAGCCCACCCGGAAGCCCCTAACCCACTCGGGATATATAACCGGCCAACCCTCACAACTTTTACCATTTTGCAAAATCATTCTCACACTCTCTCATCTCACACTCTCTCCCTCCCTCTCCCTAAAAACCCCAAAACCCTAAGGTTCTAACATCAAACTCACCTCCTCTCCTCTCCCTCTCTCGGATCAAACCGGCGACAACAAAAGGGGCTCTCGGATCATCTCGGATCATCTCGGATTAGCTTGTGATCATCACTCGGAACTTGGTTCATCAATCTCTTGTACTCCTCCATCTAACCGGTTAGTGTATTATAGTTGTTTGACTTAAAATGATGGTTCATGATGCACAAACTATTTGATTAGTTGGATGTTTGATTGATTATGTGCTTGTTAGGTAATAGAATTGCTATCAAATTCAAATGAACAATGTGTTGCTTATGAGCCAAATGAATGACTTGAAATAACTAAAAGATATAAGCAAGCTAGTGTGCCTTGAACAAGTGGTTCATGCTAGAAAATGAAGGGAAATGTTGCTTTGGTATCTAGTCTATGTGCTATGATTTTGCCCGAAAAATAAAAGGTTGTGTAGGATGAGGATATGATGATTATGTGTTAAATATGCATGAATATTTGATGAACGATTTGAAGGCTGATATGAATATTTGATGAACTATTTGAATGTTGATATGAATGTTCAAATATGCTTGTTTTGATCCATTTTCATTTGATATTAGACAAAGAAACATGTTATTGCAATATGGTTGGTTAGTACAAAATCTCATGAAAACAGAATTCTATTGGATAGTACGATCGGACAGGTTCTAGAAGGATTCTTGTGCACGTATCCGAGGTTGCGACTCGAAACCCCCGGTTGCGACTCGCAACCAAAACATGACAACTCGAGACTACGGCGGTTGCGACTCGCAACCAAGACATGACAAGTCGAAACACCGGTTGCGACTCGCAACCAGACCATGACAAGTCGAAACACCTGTTGCGACTCGCAACCAAGACATGACAAGTCGAAACACCTGTTGCGACTCGCAACCAGACCAGGACAAGTCGAAACTCCGGTTGCGACTGGGCTGCTTGTCTCCGTTATTGGGCCAAGGACGTGTGGACTGTGCACATCGTTCTATTTGGTTTCTGTGATGCTGCTAACTGTTAATGTGATCTGTTAGGCCCAATGACACTTATGATTTGTATGATAGTTGCTGATGTTCACTGTTTAACTGCTTCGTATCAGAATAGGCCCGATAACTTGCTGGATGATCATGTGTTATGTATGATATGTGCTAGTTATGTGTAGATTATACGTGAATACTTGTACCCCAACTTGACCTATATTGGTAACCATGCTAGGACGTGGTGACCAACGTGATCAACCGGGTAATTAATCTACCGAGCAACCCAAGGTGAGTTCACAACCTAAAGCATGTATTCCCGGTGGTTTGGGAAACGGAACTAAAAACAACACTATCCCCTTATGAGGGATACAACTTACTTTTCTTCCCTTGTTATTGGGAACCTTTTAGTTAATTACTGTTTATACGGATTGCAACAAACGGCACTAAACGAAACTCTATCACTTAAAGTCCCTACTACATAATACCGATTAGTCGCCGGGGCCAGGCGAACGGGTTATTAGTTGATAGCGCTATTTAGGTCTTACCAACCTCACACCGTGCCAAGGTATGGGATCGGTCGTGAACTAATGTACTCAGGCATCCGTCAATGATGATAGAACATTGACATCGGGGCACTCTGCGGATACGCAACGGTCACCTAGTGTTCGGTATTGGAAAAACAGTTTAGTCGCTAACTTTTGGGGTAGCTCCCCATGGCATGTATAAACGGATAAATTAACTGGTGAAACAAGTTTTTGGTAATTAAAACTGGACAACTAGTGAACTCACTCAGCATTATTGTTGACCCCTTACTGCATGCTTTGCAGGTAACCAGTGACTGAGGAGCTGCTGCTTGGGAAGTGTAGTGGTCGTCTAAACCCGCGTGTTGGGTTCTAAATAACTTGAACTATGAACTTTGTTTAAACTATTTTTGCCTATGCTTCCGCTATTTACTTAAACTGTTATTTGAACCTAACTTTCGAACTTTAAACTATGATGCTTACGAACTATTTGGTTATTAATTCAATTATTCAGTATAATTGGTGGCTGGATCCTGGTCGGTCACGCCCTCAAGCGGACGGTACTCCGCAGGTGGAATTTGGGGGTGTGACAGATTGGTATCAGAGCCATTGGTTATAGTGAACTTGGTTTTAAAAAGAAGTCTTTTTGAGAAAAACCAGACTATAACCCGTGACTCGTGACGACACTACACTCCAAGGGCAAGACTCGACATACTAGACCTCGTAGCTCGGACTTGTGTTTACTTGCTTGTTTATCTTATATTGACTACTCTACTATACATACTAGTGTGCCTGATTAGATAGATACACATTTCTCTTCTACCTCATTCTCGCTACGTTACAACATTACACTCATACTGTGTTTTCTGGCTATGAAGACAATGAGTGGACGCGGAAGAGGAAGCGTTAACATGACTCAGGCTCAATTCGCTAACTTGCTCAACACGGTGGCTGCAGCTTTCGCAGCTCACCCTGGAGGTAAACTCGTTGCTATAGGATGTTTAGATCCTACCCCCACATCGTTTTTTCACCTCTAAACCTATTCGCTCCATTTCTCACAACAGGTCAGCCTGCGCCTGCGCAACCACGTGTTTGTACTTTCAAAACCTTCATGGATGGCAAGCCTCTCCCTTTCAACGGCACTGAGGGTGCCATAGGCCTTCTGCACTGGATTGAAAAGGCCGAAGCTGTCTTTGCCGTCTGCGAGTGTCCCCCTGCTAACTGGGTTAAGTACGCAACTGGTACGCTTGAAGGAAACGCGCTTTCATGGTGGAAAGCACAGATTCAGATGCTTGGTCTGGAAACTGCTAATGCTACTGCATGGGAAGATTTCAAGGACATGATCAAAGAGGAGTACTGTCACAGGGATGACATCCACAAACTCGAGAACGAGTACTATGCGCTCAAGATGGTCGGATCAGAGATTGAGACCTACACTAAGCAGTCCAACGACTATGCTGCACTTTGCCCAAACATGTCCCAACCTATGTATCGAAGGATCGAATTGTACATCAAAGGCTTGGTCCCAGAAATCCGGAGCCATGTGACCTCAGCCAACCTCGACACCATACAGCCCGTGGTTCGTCTTGCTCACAAACTCACCAATCAGGCTGTGGAAGAGGGCAAGCTGCCCAAGAGGATCGGTGCTACTGCTGGAACTTCTGGCGATAACAAGCGAAAGTGGGATGGAAGTCAGGGAAAGGATGCTAACCCCACTCAGGCCCCAGTTCAACAAAGGAAGACTGAAAGCAACAAGGGTCCTCAGCAACAGGGTGGCTATCGAGGAAACCACCCTAAGTGTAACAAATGTAACCGACATCACAGTGGGCCATGTGGAAAAGGTCAGTGTCAGCGATGCAACAAGATGGGGCATGAAGCCAAAGACTGCCGAAGCCAATTCCCAGCTAGGCAGAATCAGCAACAACCGCAGCAACAGCAGCAACAAGGAAACAACCGTGGATGCTTCAAGTGTGGAGCAATGGGGCACATGCGAAAGGATTGCCCTGAACTGAATCAAAACAACAACAATCAGGGTGCTGGGAACAATAACAACAATGCTGGAAATGGTCCTAGAGGAAAAGCTTTTGTGATTGGAGCTGGGGAAGCAAGGAATGACCCCAACGTTGTAGCGGGTAAGTTCCTACTTAATGATCGTTATGTTTCCATGCTATTTGATTCCGGAGCAGATGCTAGTTATGTATCCCTACGTATTAGTAAGAAACTTAAGCTCACTCTTACGCCGCTGAGCTCTAAGCACACCGTTGAAATAGCTAATGGTAGAAACCTCGAGGCCTCACACATAATTCGTAACTGCAATTTAGAGTTGTCTGGTCAGACCTTCTGTATCGATCTTTTCCCCATCATTCTTGGAAGCTTCGACGTCATTATTGGTATGGATTGGTTATCCAAACATCGAGCTGAAATCCTCTGCCAGGAGAAAGCTATTCGTATTCCCCGTCCCCCTGGCAAACCTCTTATAGTTCAAGGCGACAAGAGCGAAGAAGTCACAGGCATCATTTCATTCTTAAAGGCCCAGAAGTATCTACGAAAAGGGCACACCGCTATCTTAGCACTCATTACCGACACACAGAAAAGGGAAAACAGGATTGAAGATTTTCCAGTTGTACGCGACTATCCTGAGGTATTCCCGGAGGAACTACCTGGACTCCCTCCTCACCGTCAGGTCGAATTTCAAATCGAGCTAGCTCCCGGAGCAGCGCCTATAGCTCGTGCACCTTATCGATTAGCCCCCGCGGAGCTCAAGGAGCTTTCTACTCAACTACAAGAACTTTTGGACAAAGGTTTTATCCGTCCTAGTTCATCACCCTGGGGAGCCCCGGTGCTCTTCGTCAAAAAGAAAGATGGCTCATACCGAATGTGCATTGACTACCGCGAACTTAACAAGGTTACCATCAAGAACCGTTATCCACTTCCCCGTATCGACGACCTGTTCGACCAGCTGCAAGGGTCGAGCTATTATTCCAAGATCGATCTGCGATCGGGTTATCACCAGCTGAGAGTCCGCGATGAGGACATCTCTAAGACTGCTTTCAGAACCCGTTATGGTCACTACGAATTCCTTGTTATGCCTTTCGGAATGACCAACGCACCTGCAATCTTCATGGATCTCATGAACCGAGTATGCAAACCCTACCTCGATAAGTTCGTAATCGTATTCATCGACGACATCCTAATCTACTCGAAGAGCCAAGAGGAGCATGAACAACACCTACGTCTTATTCTCGAACTTCTTCGCAATGAGCAACTGTACGCCAAATTCTCGAAATGTGATTTCTGGCTTAGAGAAGTCCATTTCCTTGGACACATCGTCAATCAGGAAGGGATTCATGTTGATCCTGCTAAGATCGAGTCCATTAAGAATTGGCCCGTGCCTAAGACTCCGACCGAAGTTCGCCAATTCTTGGGATTGGCGGGATACTATCGAAGATTTATCAAGGGATTCTCTAAGATCGCTCAACCACTTACGACACTCACTCAGAAGGGTGTTGCTTACAAATGGAGCAATGCTCAGGAATCTGCCTTCCAGGAACTGAAGAAGAACCTTTGTAGTGCTCCTATCCTCTCCTTACCCGAAGGTACCGACGACTTCGTCGTTTACTGCGACGCTTCTATTCAAGGACTTGGCTGCGTATTGATGCAACGCGAGAAAGTTATTGCTTACGCCTCGCGACAACTCAAGGTCCACGAACGAAACTATACGACGCATGACCTAGAATTTGGAGCTGTGGTCTTCGCGCTCAAGCTTTGGAGACACTACTTGTACGGCACCAAGTGCACGATTTACACTGATCACAAGAGTCTCCAGCACATAATGGGACAAAAGGAGTTGAATATGCGGCAACGCCGATGGGTCGAACTCCTAAATGACTACGAGTGTGCAATCAAATATCACCCAGGCAAGGCTAATGTGGTAGCCGATGCTCTCAGCAGAAAGGAGACCAAACCCAAGCGCGTTCGTGCCTTACAGCTCACCATCCACTCGAACCTCCCTAATCAAATTCGGGATGCTCAGGTTGAAGCATTGAAAGCCGAGAACATCAGGGCTGAGTCCCTGCGAGGATCGAGACAACGATTGGAACAAAAAGAAGACGGTGCTTACTACGTAGCCGGACGCATATGGGTTCCGCTTTATGGAAATTTACGTGACCTTGTGATGGATGAAGCTCATAAGTCCCGTTACTCAGTACATCCAGGTTCAGATAAGATGTACCACGACTTGAGGGCTACCTATTGGTGGCCTGGCATGAAAGCCCACATAGCAACCTATGTCAGAAAATGTTTAACTTGTGCAAGAGTCAAGGCTGAGTATCAGAAACCATCAGGCCTACTCCAACAGCCAGAGATCCCGCAATGGAAATGGGAGCAGATTTCCATGGATTTTGTTACTGGCCTGCCTAGGTCTCAACGCGGAAATGACACCATTTGGGTAATAGTGGATCGCTTAACTAAGTCTGCACACTTCTTGGCTATTAAAGAAACAGACAAGTTCTCTACCCTAGCAGAGGTATACTTAAAAGAAGTGGTCTCGAAGCACGGAGTGCCTACCTCTATTATTTCTGATCGAGACGCGCGTTTTACTTCTGAGTTGTGGCAAGCCATGCACAAATCTTTTGGCTCACGTTTAGACATGAGCACCGCTTATCACCCGCAAACGGATGGGCAGTCTGAACGCACCATCCAAACCCTCGAAGACATGCTTAGGGCATGTGTGATCGATTTTGGCAAGAATTGGGAGAAGCACCTACCGTTAGTAGAATTCTCCTACAACAACAGCTACCACACCAGCATTCAGGCAGCACCCTTTGAGGCATTGTACGGCCGTAAATGTCGATCGCCTCTCTGCTGGGCTGAGGTTGGTGACAGCCAGATCACAGGCCCGGAACATGTAGTCGACACCACAGAAAAGATTGCCCAGATTAGGCAACGCATGGCGGCAGCTCGTGACCGTCAAAAGTACTACGCTGACAAAGATAGGAAACCGCAAGAGTTCCAGGTTGGTGAACGGGCTCTACTTAAGGTCTCACCCTGGAAGGGTGTGGTTCGTTTTGGAAAACGGGGCAAGCTTAATCCAAGATATGTCGGACCCTTTGAAATTACCGAAAAGATCGGTACGGCCGCTTACAAGTTGAATCTGCCTGAAGAACTGAGTGCTGTGCACAATGTCTTCCACGTGTCTAATCTGAAGAAGTGTCTATCAGATGAAACACTCGTCATTCCTTACAAGGAACTTACTATTGACGAACGGCTACACTTTACCGAGGAACCGATTGAGATCACAGACCGTGAAATCAAAACCCTCAAACGTAGCCAGATACCTCTCGTACGAGTTCGTTGGAACTCACGCCGTGGCCCAGAGTTTACCTGGGAGCGGGAAGACCAGATGAAGCGCAAGTATCCCCAGTTGTTCCCTAATGAAACTCCCAGCACTGAAGCTACAACCGAATTTCGAGACGAAATTCCAAATTAACGGGGGGATGATGTGACACCCCGTTGAAACGTTCTCACTTACACTAGCTTGACAGTGACTGCCTTAACTTTCGGGACGAAAGTTCCTAAAACTTGGGGATAATGTGACACTCTAGGTTTTCCCGAGCAAATACCTTGTATTAGCATTATGTGTGTATACGTTATTAAATGTTAATGCGTGTTATCTCGATGATTGTATGTGATCCTTGTGCTAAGTGTGATGAAGGTATGTATATAATATAGATGTATGTGTGTTATATGAGTGAACCGAAACCATGACTCGAGACCACCCGGTCTCGAGTAAACGGTGTAACAATGGGCTGGTTGGGCCGTGACCTTAGCCCACCCGGAAGCCCCTAACCCACTCGGGATATATAACCGGCCAACCCTCACAACTTTTACCATTTTGCAAAATCATTCTCACACTCTCTCATCTCACACTCTCTCCCTCCCTCTCCCTAAAAACCCCAAAACCCTAAGGTTCTAACATCAAACTCACCTCCTCTCCTCTCCCTCTCTCGGATCAAACCGGTGACAACAAAAGGGGCTCTCGGATCATCTCGGATCATCTCGGATTAGCTTGTGATCATCACTCGGAACTTGGTTCATCAATCTCTTGTACTCCTCCATCTAACCGGTTAGTGTATTATAGTTGTTTGACTTAAAATGATGGTTCATGATGCACAAACTATTTGATTAGTTGGATGTTTGATTGATTATGTGCTTGTTAGGTAATAGAATTGCTATCAAATTCAAATGAACAATGTGTTGCTTATGAGCCAAATGAATGACTTGAAATAACTAAAAGATATGAGCAAGCTAGTGTGCCTTGAACAAGTGGTTCATGCTAGAAAATGAAGGGAAATGTTGCTTTGGTATCTAGTCTATGTGCTATGATTTTGCCCGAAAAATAAAAGGTTGTGTAGGATGAGGATATGATGATTATGTGTTAAATATGCATGAATATTTGATGAACGATTTGAAGGCTGATATGAATATTTGATGAACTATTTGAATGTTGATATGAATGTTCAAATATGCTTGTTTTGATCCATTTTCATTTGATATTAGACAAAGAAACATGTTATTGCAATATGGTTGGTTAGTACAAAATCTCATGAAAACAGAATTCTATTGGATAGTACGATCGGACAGGTTCTAGAAGGATTCTTGTGCACGTATCCGAGGTTGCGACTCGAAACCCCCGGTTGCGACTCGCAACCAAAACATGACAACTCGAGACTACGGCGGTTGCGACTCGCAACCAAGACATGACAAGTCGAAACACCGGTTGCGACTCGCAACCAGACCATGACAAGTCGAAACACCTGTTGCGACTCGCAACCAAGACATGACAAGTCGAAACACCTGTTGCGACTCGCAACCAGACCAGGACAAGTCGAAACTCCGGTTGCGACTGGGCTGCTTGTCTCCGTTATTGGGCCAAGGACGTGTGGACTGTGCACATCGTTCTATTTGGTTTCTGTGATGCTGCTAACTGTTAATGTGATCTGTTAGGCCCAATGACACTTATGATTTGTATGATAGTTGCTGATGTTCACTGTTTAACTGCTTCGTATCAGAATAGGCCCGATAACTTGCTGGATGATCATGTGTTATGTATGATATGTGCTAGTTATGTGTAGATTATACGTGAATACTTGTACCCCAACTTGACCTATATTGGTAACCATGCTAGGACGTGGTGACCAACGTGATCAACCGGGTAATTAATCTACCGAGCAACCCAAGGTGAGTTCACAACCTAAAGCATGTATTCCCGGTGGTTTGGGAAACGGAACTAAAAACAACACTATCCCCTTATGAGGGATACAACTTACTTTTCTTCCCTTGTTATTGGGAACCTTTTAGTTAATTACTGTTTATACGGATTGCAACAAACGGCACTAAACGAAACTCTATCACTTAAAGTCCCTACTACATAA
The DNA here is from genome assembly GCA_030545235.1 of Helianthus tuberosus. Classification (NCBI taxonomy): domain Eukaryota; kingdom Viridiplantae; phylum Streptophyta; class Magnoliopsida; order Asterales; family Asteraceae; genus Helianthus; species Helianthus tuberosus. The sequence goes on along the minus strand of JARYGA010052704.1, from coordinate 61,141 downwards.
TACCGATTAGTCGCCGGGGCCAGGCGAACGGGTTATTAGTTGATAGCGCTATTTAGGTCTTACCAACCTCACACCGTGCCAAGGTATGGGATCGGTCGTGAACTAATGTACTCAGGCATCCGTCAATGATGATAGAACATTGACATCGGGGCACTCTGCGGATACGCAACGGTCACCTAGTGTTCGGTATTGGAAAAACAGTTTAGTCGCTAACTTTTGGGGTAGCTCCCCATGGCATGTATAAACGGATAAATTAACTGGTGAAACAAGTTTTTGGTAATTAAAACTGGACAACTAGTGAACTCACTCAGCATTATTGTTGACCCCTTACTGCATGCTTTGCAGGTAACCAGTGACTGAGGAGCTGCTGCTTGGGAAGTGTAGTGGTCGTCTAAACCCGCGTGTTGGGTTCTAAATAACTTGAACTATGAACTTTGTTTAAACTATTTTTGCCTATGCTTCCGCTATTTACTTAAACTGTTATTTGAACCTAACTTTCAAACTTTAAACTATGATGCTTACGAACTATTTGGTTATTAATTCAATTATTCAGTATAATTGGTGGCTGGATCCTGGTCGGTCACGCCCTCAAGCGGACGGTACTCCGCAGGTGGAATTTGGGGGTGTGACAATTAGTGATAAAACAGGTTGCATGGCTTCTACATTGTTAATTATGCATTTATTTGAAAATTAGCTTTCTGTTGACTTTTTATGATTAACTTTGACCCGACAATTGACCTAGTTAGAGTGGGAATCAGAGAGTATCCTTTTAAGGGTTTATTGCCCACATAATTACCAACTTATAGGTACTTTCAATTTGAGATTTGACTGGATAATTTATGATTAATCACGAAGTTAAACCTTAATTACGACGGTTTGACTTTAGGCTAATAAACTAAGCAAAACTGAATTAATCAAGGTTAAGGGAGCTTACTGAAGTCCTATGCATGACTAATGACTTCTAGGAAGTGGCCTTGAGCTCCAGGAATCTCCAGAACAAGTGTTTGAATGATTTAAAGTGAATATTCAAAAGTTGAAACAAGTGTTTTTCTTATATAGTGGGTTTAATTCACCAAGATCATGACAAATAGGTCTATAACTGATGTTAGATCATGCCCAAGTGTCCCTATTGCATGTATTCCCATTTGCTCAGCCCCTGGTATCATTTTACAGGCCTTTAAGTCGGTTAAACGGGCTGGACAGACACCTGCAGGTGTTTTCTATCGCTGGCAGTACCAGGCGGCCCGCGTAAGGGCCCTGCCTGGTCTTACGCGGCCCGCGTGAGGTCCAGGTCCAAGTTAAACAAGTTTCAACAATTGCATTTCAGCCCCTAGTCATTTTAAAAGTGGTTTTAAGTTCCCATTTTGCACTTTTAACCTTCTAAATTGATTTCTAAGGACCTTAAGACATAACCAAACTTTGTTAAGTCCTTGGTTAACTTTATGATCACCCGAAAAAACCTTAAATTTCAACGTTGACGCTTTTAACCCCTCATATACGAATGTTATCATAACTTTCTCATACTTTATCGAAACCTTGTGAAATTTTTATCACTTATTCTAGTGAGCATAATTAATCGTTACAAAGCTTTGGGTTCGCTAAAAGGTCACTCAGAGGTATAAATTAAACATGTTGACAGTTTTAACCCTTGTAGTTTGTAATCTCTCACTTTCTTTCACAATTGGCTTCGTATGATCCATAATTCATTCGTTTAAGGGTATAAACATCGTGTAGGGTTATTGAAAGGCACATTTATCCATTGTTGACACTTTGAATCCTTTTATACTCGTAGATCCTTCGTTTGTCAACTTTAGTCCCTTTTAACTTAATTATTTACACGTTTAAAGTCCATGACACGTGTCAATATAATATTGGACATGAATTTACGAGGTGTTACATATGGACATTAGGGAATTTCCAAAACAATACATTCTAAATAGATGGCGCAAAGAGCTTCCCCAAACTGCTCACCTGAATACTCAATTAGTCGTGAATATATGACTGAGCTTGATCCTGATGTGCAAAGTATGATGCGAGATATTATTTTTTCAACTGAATATACTTTGAACCCTTTATCTGGTAATAAAGAGGAGCTATCCTTATACAAGGATCATGTTCAATCTTATTGTTAGGGGAGGATTTTCCAAAGATCAGTGATCCTCAATTACTGTCGGGCTTAAGGATCCTCAATTCTGTTTGAATTAATGATCCTCAGAGAGTATTGTTGGATCAGGATCTAGGGTCATCATAGTGATCCTTACACTAACGATTGTCTACTTCGAATATGATGTTGTTTTGCAGGAGTACGTGCCTGGACTTGGTCTTGGCGATATTCCTGGAGCATATTCCCTTTTTATTCCGCACGTGCTTGACTAATATGGATGTTATGGAGGTCGTGGAAGACTTGCACGAAATGCGGATAGTTAGTTAGCTTAGATATTTTCCAAATTTATACGGGGATAGCGAGCTAGATTAGAACACTTGGCTATTTTTGGCTACACACGCACACTCGTAACTGCTCTCATCAGCTCTCGACAATTTGCTCGGCGATTACACACCTTTTTGCACATTACACTCTAGTGATCCTTGTAACTAGCTCGCTATCATCCAAAGTTGTAATACATTTTCTGTTTAATCTGAGTTGGTGATTGGTAGTTTCCATCACCCGAGGTTTTTTATGCCGGAGATCAACTCTTGATCAAGGGCTTTTTCCTCGTATAAATCATTGTGTCACTTGTTCATTACATTTCTGAGTGATCCTTAATATTTTTCATTGATTCAAGCATCACACCTCACAACAAAAGATTTGGTTGCATTATCTTTGCATGATTTTTGACCAAAACAATTTGGCGCCCACCTTGGGGCAATTGGTGCTTCATTCCTAAGAAGATTCATATTTTTGTGGTCATTTCGGTTCGTTACAACCAAGCGGATGGCTTCCTCAGCGAAGAACACTTCAAGTTCAATGCCGGCAATCAGTTCTTCACAAGGCATTCCACCTTTGCCTCCACCACCTTCTAGATCCCAGAAGAATGCTGAAAATGTTGCGAGGAGACAAACCCCCATTTTCCCAAAACCACCAGCTTCTTCTGTTTCCTCTAATCCTACTACTAATGATCTTTTTACTCTGATTTTGCAGATGAGGGATCACGCACAAGAGCAGGACAAAACCAACGAAAGGATCCTCCGGGAGATCGCTGAGATCAAGAAACAGAAGAAATCAGTGGAGGATCACTCTCCTCTGATACCAAGGTTATTGAATTTTGACACTCCAGTTGTAACTACCCTACAATCGGCAGTTCCGGGCATCCAGTATCAAAGTGGTCCATCAGAAAGGCGTTATGGAACAACAACTATGAGTCAGGCATTTGGCTCTCACTTCCAGCCTCAAGGATCCTGTTCTCAGCCATCGGGATCCTCTTTTCAGCATCAGGGATCCATTGTCAGCTCAGGAGGATATTTGGGAATGCACACAGTCCAAGGATTCTCTGTGTTTCCAGGATCCTTTCAGGTTCAAGGATCCTCTCAGCCCCAAGGATCCTTTCAGGTTCAAGGATCCTCTCTGGTTCAAGGATCCAACATCTTTCAGGATCAAGGATTCTTGAGAAGTATCCAGCCTCCAAGTTCGGATGTTCATCAAGGAGACTTCATACCAATGCAAACCATTGCTTCCTCTGGTCCTTCAATCATACCAGAGTCCCGTCAATATGGATTCACATCTGGAATTCCAAACATGAATCCTCTGGGAGGTAACACTTTCAATAATTCTTATAACACTAACCATGGCTCCATGCAGGATACATGTATCAATCAAGCTATGGCTAGGGAATTACAGAAGCTTAAGGATATGATATCCAGTGTTCCAGGAGTGGTCAAGCCCATTCCTGAGATCGCAGACGGTAGCCATAGGATATCTTGTTTTGCACCACCCTTATGTGACGCTGAGATACCCAAAAGATTCCAGATACCATCCATGAAGCTGTATGATGGTTCAACGGATCCAGAGGAGCATGTAGCTCAATACAGGGAGAGGATGGAGATCAATCCAATTCCTGAGAGGTTAAAAGAAGCATGTCTATGCAAGGGATTTGGATCCACACTCACAGGATCTGCTCTTAAATGGCTGCTAAGTCTTCCCCCTTACTCCATTACTTCATTTGCTAATCTAGTTAATCTGTTTAATTGTCAATTCTCTTGTAGTAGAAAATTTGAACGTTTAACTAGTGATCTTTATAGGGTAACACAAGGTCAAAATGAATCACTTAGAGATTACATCACTAAGTTTAGTAAAGAATCCTTAGACATTCCTAACCTGGATATTGCTACGGCTGTAGAAGCCTTTAAAATGGGATTGCTTAGGGATTCCTTATTCTATGATGATCTTGTCATGACCCCTTGCAGGAATCTTGATGAAGTAAGAACCAGGGCCCTTAGATTCATCCGATTAGAGGATGATAAAAGGATACAGGAAAGGCTGATAGGATCCTCAAAACAGGAAAAGCAAGGATCCTACTTCAGGAACAACAAATCAAAGTCCTACAACAAATCTGATAACCAGAATGTGCATGCAGTGGAACAGGAAGAGGATGATGAGGATTATCCTCCCATTTCTGAATACTGTTTTTCTGTTGATAACAATGAACTAATTCTTGCAATGCAGAATCTAGGTGAGAAAGCTAGGTGGCCGAGAAAAAGTGATAAACCAACTGCTACAAAGGACAAGTCTAAATGGTGTGCATATCATGAGGATTTTGGGCATCTCACTGAAGAGTGTATTGCACTTAGAAAGGAAATTGGTTACTTGTTAAGTAAGGGGCACTTGAAGGAACTTCTGGGACGAAAGAAGTCAAGGATCCAGGATCCTGAAAGGATCCCGGAAAGGGCTCCTGCTCCTCCAGCAGATGCACAAGTTATAAACTTCATATCTGGTGGATCGGACATTTGTGGTACCTCCTTCTCAGCAGCCAAAAGACATGCCAAGGAAACCAAGATGGATAATGGAGACAGACCCATCCGGACCTCCATTGTTACCCAGGATAAAGTCATAACCTTTGATAAGGATGATCGTGTTGATGTCCAGGATCCTCATCATGATGGTCTTGTTATTACCTTATTTATATCTAACTACTTTGTTCGCAGGATCCTAATCGATGGAGGAAGCTCTGTGAACATCATTCAGCTTGATGTCCTCAAGAAAATGAATATCCCGGAGTCTGATATTGTCCCAAGATCCTCAGTCCTTGTGGGATTCAGTGGAGAAACCAAGAACACATTGGGGGACATCAAACTTCCCATCTATATTGAAGGACTTCATTCTTATAAAAAATTTTGTGTTATAGATTGCTTATCATGTTGTAATGTTATCCTTGGCAGGCCGTGGATACATGACATGAAGTCAGTCCCATCCACATATCATCAATGCGTAAAGCTTCCTAGTCCATGGGGAGTGGTGAAAATTGAGAGTGATCAACAAGAAGCTAAGAATTGCTATACCTCATCAATGAAGCCAGCCTCAAGACCAAGGGAACAATAGCAATTAAAGTATCCTTCAAGAGATGTCTTGGAGGTAAGAGAGCAGGATGTAAAAGAAATCCTCATGGATCCTCATGATCCTGAATCCAAGATCTTCATAGGATCAGGGATCCTTAGCGACATTGAACATGATCTAATATCCTTCCTTAAAAGAAGGAAAACTACCTTTTCCTGGAAGCATGAAGACATGACAGGTATATCTAAAGATATAATTACTCATAAACTCGACATTGATAGGTCATTCAAGCCAATTCATCAAAAAAGAAGGAAGTTTGCACCTGAGAGGAATGCTATTATCCAGGAGGAGGTAGATAAACTACTTCGGGCAGGTATGATAACAGAGGTTAAGTATCCAAGGTGGCTAGCCAATGTGGTTGTTGTTCAAAAGAAAAATGGAAAGTGGAGGGTATGTGTCGATTTTACTGATTTAAACAAGGCATGTCCCAAGGATCCTTTCCCATTACCCCACATTGACTCCATGGTGGATGCTACCGCGGGTCATGAGTTGTTGACTTTTATGGATGCTTCATCTGGATTTCAACAAATTCAGATGGAACCATCTGATCAAGAGGATACAGCCTTTATGACCCCAACTGGTATATATTGTTATATTGCTATGCCATTTGGACTAAGGAATGCAGGTGCTACTTATCAAAGGCTAGTCAATATGATGTTCAAGGAACAAATTGGACACACTATGGAAGTCTATATAGATGACATGGTGGTTAAGTCCAAGAAAGCTGAGGATCACCTTAAAGACTTGGAGGAAGCATTCAATATCCTTGATAAATTTAATATGAAACTAAATCCTTCCAAGTGTCATTTTGGTGTTAAAGAAGGTAAATTCTTAGGCTATATGGTGACAAAAAGGGGCATTGAAGCAAGTCCAGAGCAGATTAAGGCTATTGTGAATATCAAATCTCCTGCCAATGCCAAGGATGTGCAAAGATTGACAGGCAGGATCGCAGCCTTGAACAGGTTCATATCCAAATCCTCAGAAAAGTGCAAGGAATTCTATGACATCCTGAGAAAGAACAAGAAATTTGAATGGACAGAGAAGCATGAAAGTGTCCTCAAAGCTCTTAAGGATTACCTATCCTCAGCCCCTGCCTTGATGAAACCAGAAAAGGGGGATATATTATCCTTATACCTAGCTGTATCCTCAAAAGCAGTAAGTGCGGTCCTTGTTAAGGATCACCAAGGTACACAACATCCTGTTTATTATGTAAGTAAGAGTTTACTTGATGCTGAATCCAGGTATTCACACTTAGAGAAACTTATCCTCGCATTAATTATGGCATCTACTAAATTAAGACATTATTTTGAAACTCATGCCATTATTGTTAAAACTAATTTCCCAATTAAGAATGTTCTCAGGAAACCTGAAATGTCAGGAAGGATGGCTAAGTGGGCAGTGAAGCTTAGTGCTTACGATATAAGATATGAGCCTAGAACTGCCATTAAATCCCAAGCCTTAGCTGACTTTGTGGCAGATTTCAGTAGTGACTTGCAAAAGGAAGCTGAGTTGGAAGTTCAACAGCTAGAAGAAACTAAGGATCCTTGGATACTCTTCACTGATGGAGCCTTCAATGTCAAAGGAACAGGGCTTGGAATACTACTAAAATCGCCACAGGGGGACATAATACTCCACTCCATAGCTTGTGAGTTTCAAACTACTAATAATGAGGCTGAATATGAAGCCTTGATAGCTGGTTTGCAAATTGCCAAGCATATGAGGATCAGGTATCTTGAGGTACATGTAGATTCATTATTAATCACTAATCACTTTAATGGATCCTATGCTGCTAAAGGTAAAAAGCTAATCAAATATTTAGAGATAGTCAAAGAATTGGCACTCTCTTTTGTTTCCTTTAGTTTGACACAGGTACCAAGGGAAGAGAATGCAGAGGCTGATGCATTAGCCAATCTAGGATCATCCTTGAAGATCCCGGAGGATATCAAGATCCCTATTATCCACATCCTGACCCCTGCTATCGAGGATCATGTAGCCATGGAGATAGGAGAGGATTCTGCAATCATCCCTAGTGATGATACTCAACCTCATTCAGGATCATGGATCGATCCAATCATGAGATACATACAACATGGAGAGATTCCTACAGGAGAAAACCCTAGGGCTTTCAAAATCAAGGTATCTCAATTTACAATATTGAATAATATGTTGTATAAACGATCTCTTGCAGGACCATATCTAAGATGCATTGAGGATCCTGAAATCCAAGAAGTCCTAAAGGATTTCCATGAAGGAGATTGTGGAAACCACACTGGGGGCAGGGCATTATTCTCAAGGATCCTGAGGACAGGATACTATTGGCCTACTATGAAGAAGGATGCTGTGGAATATGCCAAGAAGTGTGATCCTTGTCAGAGACATAGTAATATCCTTCACCAACCAGCAGAACTTTTGCATCCTATATCCTCCTCTTGGCCATTTATGAGATGGGGAATGGATATAGTTGGTAAGCTTCCTAAGGAACCTGGTGGAAAAGTATTCATGCTTGCTATGACTAATTACTTCTCCAAGTGGATAGAGGCTGAAGCCTTTGCTCAAGTCAGAGAAAAGGAAGTGATATCCTTTATTAAGAGAAATATTATTACTAGATTTGGTATCACTTCTGAAATTGTTTGTGATAATGGATCCCAATTTATTGGGAATAGAACTACTAACTTTTGTGACAGCTGGGGGATTAAGATGATAACATCAACACCAGTCCATCCACAAGCTAATGGCCAGGCAGAATCATCCAACAAGATCATCATCAACAATTTGAAGAAGAAGCTTGGATCCAAGAAAGGAAAATGGGCAGAAGAACTACCTTATGTACTATGGGCTGATAGGACAACTCCCAAGAATGCCACTGGCCAAACTCCATTTTCTTTGGTATTTGGGGCAGAATCAGTGATCCCTACAGAGATGGTGGTTCCTACTGCAAGAACAAGCATTCGTGATCCTGAAGAAAATGCTGAAAACTTGGTTCAAGATTTGGATACTATAGAAGAACTCAGGGATTTGGCAAGGATAAGGATGGCCAGTTATCAACAAAGGATGGCTGGAGCTTACAACAAAAATGTCAGGATCAGGAAATTCCAAGTTGGTGATATGGTGTTAAGGAAAGCATTTCAGAATACCACCAATCCTGCTGATGCAAAGTTGGCACCAAAGTGGGAAGGCCCTTACTTGATCGAAGCTGAGGCAGGAAAGGGGGCATATCGATTGCTAACAATGGAAGGTGATTTGCTACCAAGAGCTTGGAATGCTGTCCACTTGAAGAAATACTTCATGTAACAAGGATCCATGATCCTTAGCTAACAAGTATCCTTGAAGGATCCTTACAAGATAGAAGATCCTCATTTTGGTAATGATCTGATCTTAAACTATTTCATTTTTTAGTTATCTTATATATAAGGATAAGGATCCTGGATCCTTTATCCTCTTTTCACTTGAATCTGAGTTTTGCAGAAGCTTTAGGTATCCTTAACAAAGGATTGAGTATCCACAGAAGTATCCAGTTATTTGGGCTTGACCCCAGTTATTTGGGCTAGTCCCCAGTTTTTGGGCCTGTCCCCAGTATCGCCAGCAGCGCACGATGATCCTGGTACAGTTCATGGCAATGGGACCAGTACTCGCTTTAGGGGCTGACAATTTCATTGTACTGGCTGTATTCAGGATCCTACGTATAATGGTAGACGTACCATACATCCGTTCCTAAGGTTTCTAACGTTTTCATGTTAGCTAAGGTTTTGGCATTTTCATGTCACTAAGTTTGGATAGTCGCCAGTGAGGGCCATACTCCAGTTTACACATGATCCTTTGGGCTTGTCCCCAGTTATCCTTTGGACTTGTCCCCAGTTATCCTTTGGGCTTATCCCCAGTTATCCTTTGGGCTTGTCCCCAGTTACTAACTTTTATCCTATACTGGCTTAGTCCCAAATTGTATCCTATTTCAGGTTTTTGAAGCTAAACGACCAAGGATCCTTGATCCTTACCTTCTACTAAGGTTTGTCCTTTGGTTATCCTGATTATAAGTGTCAAAGGTTAGGATCCTAGCTTGGATTCTCAGGTATGATCCTTAATTACTTTGATTTTATTTATTAATTACATGAGTGACCCTTATCCTTTGACAACTGAACTTATGATCCTTAAACTACACTACTTTTCAGAACTTGTCGACTATAGGATATGTGATCCTTGATCATATCCTAAACTTTTTGAGGATATTTATTAAATTTTTTCTTCTTTACTTAATAAATTCAGACAAAATGTATATCACAACAATTGAAAAGTAAAGTATTCACAAGGATAACAACATGGGAAATAGCCAAAAAGTTAAGGTTTTATTTATTCACAAAACGTTAAACCCTTCAAGGTTGTCAAAATTACCTACCCCAAGCATCTACCAGCAATACGTGGCCCGTCCACTGGGGTAGGTAAAGGGTGTCCATTGCTCATAGGTCTTTGAAGTGCAGGAAGTAAAAGATGGCAGGATAACAAGTGGCTTCATCCCCCAAACAGAGGATCCATCCACCACCCATTATCCTACCTATTGTCTAAGGATCCATGATCCATAACCCTAGAAACTATTGTTCAAATACAACCCAAGATTGTTTCAAAACACCATAACCAAAAAACACTACCAAGTCCTAAAAAAAGGGGCTCCGGCCGTGTCTAGAAATGTCCATCATCGCCCATTCCTGCAGCTTACACCTTTGCTGCATCACCATCACCTTCACCAGCTCCTCCAGCTCCGGCATCACCCACATGATCCTTAACCCCACTGCTGCCAGCCTCGATTGCTAGGACCTCACCAGCCTCTTCTTCGTCATCCAGCTCAGCCAACCTAGCCTTCCAGCCCTCTATGTCCCAGTTGCTCTTGTCAAAGTTAGGATCCTGAGCTTCTTGGGCCATCTGCAACTTGGTTTTGTACATAGCAATGGCAGCGGAGACTTTAGCATCATTTGTGATTTCAGCCTTCTCCTGATCAGCAGTGATATGAGCCAGGACAAGTTCCCTCTTCACCAGATTGACATCGTTTTAGAGGGAGGCAATCTTCTGATCCTTGGCCAGCATGATCTTTTGGAGGTCCAAACACTTTTGCTCAACCTCTTCAATACTCCCTACGTAATCTTGGATTTCAGCAAATTTCTGCAAAAGGAAGGATACAATTCAGGATCCCTTACCTTCAGTATGGAAGGATCATGTACAAGAGTCACATTTAAGGATCAGTTATTCTTACCTCAGCAACGTATTCCTCGAACTGATGCTGGATCAGAGGCAGACCTTCATGGGTATCAGCAGTCTTCCTTTTCTTTCCGCCCTTTCCCTTAGAAGTGGTTGCCTTGGGGACCGTGACGGATGGACTAGCAGCAGGCTTCTTCTTTGCGGATCGGACAGCATCGAGGTCAGTGACACTGAAACGAGTAGCAGACTTCGATGATTTTCCAGCACCTACACATCCAAAACAGATAAGTATCCTTATTTCATTTTAATTTAAACATTTAGTCATCACAAAATGGGGTACTTACTTGACATCGTAACAGAGCCTGAGGATACTTCTTGAGAATCCTGGGTATTTGCTTGAAATGATCTTATTGCAGGATCAAGCTTCCGGAAAACAGCAAGCCTTTCCTTCATTGCAGGTGTTGTAATAATGTGTGAAACAGTAATAGCTGCAAAATAGAAACAAAGGGGTCAGTGATCCTCAGCGGAGACAGGGTATCCTATGATCCTTCTATAAGGATCCTCTATCCTACCATGAGTAACCCATTTTCTTGGAAGATCTTTCCCATCAGGGATAGAATCCCTTCTGACAAAGAAGAATCGCCTTTTCCAGTTGGTGTCATTCTTAGTGGTTTTGAAGATGGGGTGTTCTTCACCGGGTTTGTGTTTAATAGATATCGATGAAATCCATGGCTCACAAGGTCGTACATTTCTGCTAACTCCGACATTCCCAGATCAATACCTTCATGCTCAATGATTTTTTCAAGGGTATACAAGACCCTCCACATCATTGGCATCGCTTGGATGTAGGAAATGCCGGTGTGAGAGAAGAAAGATTGGGTGAAATCAGGAAAAGGATACGAGTATCCTATTGTAAATGGGGTGACCGGAAAAGCTACCTAGGTTTCAGAAACAAAGTCGCTTAGGACGGTGGGGTCAAAAGCTTTAAAAACGGTGTTCGCCGGAAAACAATGGCGAATCTTGTCTATCTGCGGATCAGTAAAGCAGCATCGTTCCTTCGCAGAGTCTTCGATGATCCCTTGGCTCTTCAAGGGACTGTCCTTTTTGTGATCCTTAGCCGGTGAGGATTTAAAGGATGAAACGCACGAATTTAAATGCTTCCTAACCCTTATCTCTAACTTTAATTTATAATCATGATTTTGCAGGATAGTCACTTCAATGACGTCAGGTTGGCAACGGCTAGTCAGAATGCAACGGCTATATATCCGTTGGTTTGTTACGGATAAGAACGAGAAAATATAACTCGTTTATTTACACTTTACTCCTTATATTTTGGGGGCAATTGTTAGGGGAGGATTTTCCAAAGACCAGTGATCCTCAATTACTGTCGGGCTTAAGGATCCTCAATTCTGTTTGAATTAATGATCCTCAGAGAGTATTGTTGGATCAGGATCCAGGGTCATCATAGTGATCCTTACACTAACGATTGTCTGCTTCAAATATGATGTTGTTTTGCAGGAGTACGTGCCTGGACTTGGTCTTGGCGATATTCCTGGTGCATATTCCCTTTTTATTCCGCACGTGCTTGACTAATATGGACGTTATGGAGGTCGTGGAAGACTTGCACGAAATGCGGATAGTTAGTTAGCTTAGATATTTTCCAAATTTATAAGGGGATAGCGAGCTAGATTAGAACACTTGGCTATTTTTGGCTACACACACACACTCGTAACTGCTCTCATCAGCTCTCGACAATTTGCTCGGCGATTACACACCTTTTTGCACATTACACTCTAGTGATCCTTGTAACTAGCTCGCTATCATCCAAAGTTGTAATACATTTTCTGTTTAATCTGAGTTGGTGATCGGTAGTTTCCATCACCCGAGGTTTTTTATGCCGGAGATCAACTCTTGATCAAGGGCTTTTTCCTCGTATAAATCACTGTGTCACTTGTTCATTACATTTCTGAGTGATCCTTAATATTGTTCATTGATTCAAGCATCACACCTCACAACAAAAGATTTGGTTGCATTATCATTGCTTGATTTTTGACCAAAACACTTATATGAAGAAGGTTCAAGATCTGCAGATTGTTGCTCTTCCCGCTAGTTCTAGGGATAGATTTGCCGAGATAACTTGTCAATATAAAAACGACAAGAATCTGATAAGAGTCCCGGTTGGGTATAAATCCAAAGGTTCTGGTTCTCGGAAGCGGCTGAAATCTAAACAGGAGATAGCAATCGACAAAAAGAAATCAAAGTCGAAACTCGGGGCCAAGGAAAGACAGTGTCAGAATTGCAAAGGCTATGGGCACTACGCATCGACATGCAAACAGGCTGTAATTAAAAGAAGATCGACAAGGTCTTCGAGAGCCAGTGAAGAGTAGTTTGGCGTTTTGTATTTTCCATTCTTACAGAACACACACAGATGGTCTTCAAGAGCCAGTGTAGAGTAGTTTGGCGTTTTGTATATTTCAATCCTATAGAACACAGACAGATCTTAGTTTGGCGTTTTACATCATTTTTATACATCATTTTTTTGCATCTTTTTTTTTTCTACCTATTTGTTCATAACATGTTACTTCGAAGTTACATAACAAACAATATAAGATCGGACAAGGAAATCAAACGCCAAAAAAAAAAAAACAATAACGCCACTAAATAAAACTACCATAAACTTCTAATTTTGGTCGTGCTAAACTCAATAATAATGTTTTGCTGAACGAAATTGATAACATTGTTAATCCTCAGTCAAGAAAGATGTGTAACAATGTTATCCATCCCGTTTAGCTAAACTTTATTGAGAACAAAAACTGAATCCCCATGAAATGGCGGTTTTGAAGTTTTGTGGTTTTTGTATGTTTTGGCGTTTATATTGATGATCTTGTTGATTACATAGAGCGAAAGTTTATTGAGAAAATAGTGTATATCAAAGAAACATGGATTGGAATCTTTGATATTTTGGTTTTTTTGGCGTTTAAAAGATGAATGATATAGAGCAAAATATAGGTTTTTGGGGTTTTAGTGTGGATTTTAGTAGTTCTGAGAGTTTGTTTATATAGTAAGTTTTTGGCGCGTATTTTAGGCGCGATTTTTATTACAGTAATTAAGTTTATCGCGTTTCAGTACTGCTTGTTCAGCTTTATCGGTTAAAAACAAAGTTTGGCGTTTTATATTTATGGCGTTATATTTATGATGAAGTGTGCTATGTGTGTTAAGACGGGATTTTAATACCGTGAGTTTGGCGTTTTATTTTAAGTCAAAAGACCTTTTTTATTCTTAATGAAGCGCGCCAGATTAATAAAATTAATGTTATTTACGAAAACGTCACCGCGCAATCTAGTCCATGAATTGTTTTGATCGGACGACACATAAGCGTTCTCACCGTTCTCACATTTTTTAGCGTTTTCTCTAAATCTCGACCCTATATATTTTTAACCGTGTAGTAAAAGTTAACTTACATGTAGTCCTTGTTAAATATAAAAATGCGAAGAAAAAGTTAAATATAAAAATAGGAAGAAAAAAGAAAAAGAAACAAGTGTCAAAATCAAATGGATTAAACTAGTAATTAATCGATAATCGCGCAAAAATTTGTTTGACCAACGCAAAGAAATAGGTTTTAAGCAACAAATCAACGAGAATGACACCTTTAAATCTTTTAAACCTTAATATAATAATAATCATCAACTTTAAACGTTAATATAATATAATAATAATCAACATATTTCCCCTCTATATATCCACCTTTCCCCTTCGCTCTTCATTCCACACTCTCCAATGGCGAAATTAGGGTTACATCTCCTCTGTATCCTCTTCACCTTCTCATTCTCCACCGTTCACCCCCGCACCATCTCACCAGCCACCACCGTATCCACATCGGAGCTCGACGTCACCGACTCAATCCAGAAATCTCTTAATGTTTTATCATTCTCACCTCAACCTCTACAATCTCAAATGCTGACGTCATCTGAACTTTCTTCTTCTTCGATTCTGTCTCTGCAACTGCATTCTCGAGTCGCCGTTCACAAATCCTCACATAAAAGTTACGAGTCAGTTACGTCAGCTCGACTCGCTCGTGACTCAGCTCGAGTTGAATCGCTTCAAACGAGGTTAGATCTAGCTGTTAATGGCGTCAAGAAGTCAGATCTGAAACCGGTTGATACTGAGCTTTCGGTTGAAAATTTAGAAGTTCCGGTTGTTTCCGGTACGAGTCAAGGAAGCGGAGAGTATTTCTGCCGTGTCGGAATCGGTCATCCAGCGAGTCAAGCTTATATGGTGCTAGACACCGGAAGTGACGTCAACTGGCTACAATGCGCACCATGCGCCGATTGCTACCAGCAAGCCGATCCTATTTTCGAGCCGGCTTCATCCTCTTCGTATTCTCCTCTCACGTGCGAAGCTCACCAGTGCAAATCTCTAGACGTTTCGGAGTGCAGAAACGGCACGTGCCTGTACGAAGTGTCGTACGGCGACGGATCCTACACCGTCGGAGATTTCGTGACGGAGACGCTAACGCTTCAAGGATCTACAACCGTTGAGAATATCGCCATCGGATGTGGACATAACAACGAAGGATTATTCGTCGGAGCTGCCGGATTAATCGGATTAGGCGGTGGACGGTTATCATTTCCGTCACAAATCAACGCCACGTCATACTCTTACTGCCTCGTGGATCGCGATTCCGACTCGGCGTCAACTCTCGAGTTCAACTCACCGATTCCTCACGACGCGATAACCGCTCCGTTGTTACGTAACTCAAAGCTTGACACGTTTTACTATATCGGATTAACAGGTATAAGTGTTGCTGGTCAGCTGTTGAATATTCCGTCATCGACGTTTAAGTTGACTAACGACGGTAACTCCGGTGTGATCGTTGACTCCGGTACGGCGATTACTCGGTTGCAGACGGAAGCGTATAACGTGTTGCGAGATGCGTTTACGAAGGGGACGAAGGAGTTACCGGCGGCAACCGGTGTGGCGTTGTTTGATACTTGTTATGATTTGTCTAAAAGGAAGAGTGTGCAGGTGCCAACGGTGTCGTTTCATTTTACTAACGGGAAGAAACTGGATTTACCGGCTAAGAATTATTTGATACCGGTTGACTCGTCTGGGACGTTTTGTTTTGCGTTTGCTCCGACGTCGTCTTCGCTTTCGATTATTGGGAATGTGCAGCAGCAAGGGACACGTGTCAGTTATGATCTTGAAAACTCGGTCATTGGATTCTCCCCTGATAAATGCTGAAACGGGTGTGTCGAGGATTTTGTTTACTTTTTTCGACTTTTATTGCTTTAATTTATGCGTTTTTTTATTGAAATTGTTAGAAGTTTGTATTATCGAGTGTAGGGTTTAATGGTGTTTGTAACACGTTTGTAAGTATAATGGCATGTGGCTAACTATTGCAATGCATTTTAATTATTTTGTTAAGTTATGATATTGTGCTAAGAGTAATACGGCTTAATGACATTGGTGAATTCCTATTAGAAAGGGTGTAGCTTTTAGAAGAGTCATGACACGATCTTATGGTGAATTGTAACAAATAGCGCTAAAAGCAAACCCATTATGTAATATTAAAACTTGAAACAATAGGTTGGGTATGGTAATTTTACACAAATTGAAGAGGAATTTGAACGTAACCAGAGATGAGTAGAATTGGGCTAGAACCTAAAACTGAAATGTAGCAAATATGATACCCCATAACCAAACCATGAGAGGTAGGGTCATTCTAGGTTTTAGCGGGTCGTTCTCTTAATAGGTTCCAATTAGGACCGCTTATTTTTTTTTTGAACGGCCAACAGAAATTTTATTAATACTAGCAAGGCGCTAGCCACCAAAGTTACAACAAGCCAAGTAAAGCATTACACCAAGCAAAAATTAGAAAATCGAGAATCTACTCCAATCATCCCAATTCATGGACAACTCTTTCGACCTATTCTTTATCCATAGGTAGTCAAGCGATTTCACTTCCTCCAATACTTTATAGACATTCGGCCTTTTGTCATTAAACACTGCATCGTTTCGGTTTTTCCAAATACACCAAACAGTAATCAACACTATGGCATGTACAGCCTTCTTCCGTTTCCTCGTGCCCGGGCTAAAACCATGTAATTCTAATAGATCCTTAACCTCAAATGCCCAAATAGGAGGGAGTCTACACCATGTCGCTATGTTTTGCCACACAGCTTGCGAGAAAGGACATTCAGCAAACATGTGTTCACAAGTCTCCTCGTACTCGTTGCATAAAATGCATGTTAAATTTGGCACATTAATATGTCTCCTCGCTAAAGCCGATCTGGTTGGAAGCTTATTGATTGCCGCTCTCCACGCCACGATTCCGACTTTTTTGGGGACCCAGTTATTCCAATTAAAAGGACGGACATGCCTAGATCTATTAAATGAGTTACGAATACATTTTATACTTGAAACCGAGAAAACACCAGCCGAGTCTAGCTCCCAAACATACTTTTCCTTTCCAGTCGCCAAAGATACCATACCTAACAAACTTGTTAGATCCGAGAGCTCCTGTTCCTCATCTACAGCGCATATAGGACTGCCCCAATTCCAAATAAAAGCTGGTCCAGAATTATCATTCTTCAGCCGATCCGCTACAGTACAAAGTTTAGATCTTTCTCTTGCAAATAACCGGGGAAATAAACGCTGAAGGGGCAGCTCACCCAGCCAACAATCCAGCCAAAATAAAGTCGCCGAGCCGTCAACAACTTTCGATTTGATAACCTTATCTAGGTCTACACCGCATCTAAATAATAAGGACCGAATACACATGATTTGTTTCCAAGGATCTGACATTGATAACTTGACCGGAATAGCCGTCCATGATCGCGAGTTATGGTGTATTGCCCATATCATTCTCCTCCAAAGACCATCTTTTTCTGTTTTGAACCGCCACCACCACTTCGCAAGCATAGCAAGGTTTGCGTCTTTTAGCGACCCGAAACCAAGACCCCCATATTCAACCGGAGCAATGGTCTTGTCCCAAGCGATCCAATTCATCTTAGCCAATTCTTCCGAGCCACCCCAAAAGAACACCCTTCTAAGTTTTTCAAGGTATTCGACAACTTGAATTGGAGCCTTAAAAAGTGAAAAATAATAGGTTGGTAAGGAATTTAGTACCGATTTGAGTAGAGTGATTCTCCCGCCATATGATAAAGTTTTTGCCTTCCAAAGCGATAGACGATTCCTAAAAACCTCCACCACCGGCTTCCAATTACGGATTAGGTTCATATTAGCGCCTACAAGTAACCCCAAGTGCTTGAATGGGAATGATCCTTGTTTACACTTCAGAAAATTCGCCATACTTTGTACCTCATCTTCGCTAACCCCAATACCATAAACACTGCATTTAGATAAGTTCACTTTAAGGCCGGATGTTAGATAGAAACATCTAAGAATCCTTCAAAGATTCAAGGCATTAGAACGCGACCATTCCCCGACAAACATGACGTCATCTGCGTAAGCGAGGTGAGAAACATATGGACCGTCATTAGTGCATTGAAGCCCATTGAATAACCCAATAGAGGATGCCTTTTTCATGATAGCCGATAGAGCTTCCATAGCAATAACAAAGAGAAACGGAGACAGCGGATCCCCTTGTCGAAGACCACGAAAGCACTCGAATTCCATTGTAGGCGAACCATTAACTAAGACCGAGGCCCTAGCCGACTGTAGAGTAGCCATTATCCACTTCCGCCAACGTTCCAGGAAGTTCATTTGACGCATTATCGAGTTAAGAAAAACCCAATTCACTGAATCATAAGCTTTATTTATATCTACCTTGTAGAACATGCCACTTTTTTTAGATCGTTTTAGCCATCCCATCAGCTCATTTAGCATGAGCGGTCCATCCATAATACTCCTCCCTGCTAAGAAAGCTGATTTTTCTTCAGAAATTAAGCTCCCAATAACCCCTTTCAACCGGTTCACCAATACTTTAGAAATCACCTTGTTTACCACTCCAATTAAACTAATCGGTCGGAAGTCAGCTGGACTAACCGAGTCTTTTAGTTTTGGTATGAGAGCAATAAAAGATGAGGTGCAACAATTATTTAACGATCTCTCCAAATAAAATCTATCAAAAAGCTTCCTGAAATCGCTTTGTAACCCTGCCCAACATTTTTTTATGAATTTAAAATTGAAGCCATCAGGCCCCGGAGCCCGATCCCCAGCACATTCCCATATGGCATTCTTTATTTCCACAATAGAAAAAGGAACAACTAAAGATTCAGCCTCCAACTCTGTAATAGACGATAGATTCGGGCATACAATACCTGGCCGATGTGGCATTGGCTCAGTAAATTGATTGGAGAAGAATACAAAGAATGCTTCCTTAATAGCCAACGGATTAGTCTCCCAAACCCCATCCAACATTAGCCCATTAACTCGATTACTGCTAATATTAGAGTTGACAATCTGATGAAAGAAAGCTGAATTCTCATCACCATCGATGGCCCATCTCGCTCTCGACTTTTGTCGAGTATCCATTTGTTTCAGCCTGTCCCGGTCCGCCACATAAGTTCTGCACTCGGCCCTTTCCCGTAATTCATTTTCCTCTAACAACCGATTTTCAGCGAGATTATCAAGTTCCGTCACCCGCCTTTTCCTATCCCCGTATACCCCTTCAGTTCTGCGCTTTTCCTCTGCTACCCATGACTTTATACGATTTTTTAACCATCTCAATTTTATTGCCAAAGCAAGATCTTCCGGACCTGAAAATGAGAAACTACTGCATGCCTCAAGAACGAAATCTATAAAACCCGGGTATTCGAACCAAGAGTTGTAGAATCTAAACGAAATCTGAAAATTAGGACCGCTTATTGAATGGGCTTTCGAAACTTGATTCGTTCAAAGGTCAAACAACTTTGGATGAAATCTGATCCAACACCCATGGGGAATAAAGTCTTAAAAATCTGCGCCAATAACAGGAATATGAGTTTGGAGTAAAGGATGATTTCGAGGATGAAAGTAGTGAAAACTTTTTAATTACCAGCAAAACAAACGTCGGCTAGTCTTTGTCATAGAGAGAGGGTCTCTTTGTGATCACTATTCGATGTGTACATAAGTATTGGAAAGAAGTATGGAGATAAAAATGGTGGTTTTATATGTGAGAGCGTGGTACTTGATTTTTGGTGTTTGAAGAGATATTTATACCTATAGATTTTGATGATGTGGACTTGTGGATTAGTCATTGTCTAAACGGTTATAGAGTGAGTCCCGTGTTAGTTAGGGCATGTTGAAGCGCCATATTATCAAAACTGGGGTGACCTGCTCGGATTCGTGTGGTGTGTTCGGATCGTCTTTGTTTGGTTCGACCTATTGGAGTGTTACCTCTTCATGCATCAACAAAAGCTTTCTTGTATTCTCAAAGTAATTGCCTTCTAGGAATTCATAAGGCGGGGCACAAAGACCTATGTTCGAGTTATCATCAACAACGATTATGTAGATGGTGATGACATCAAACTATTTGCCTTTGTGCAGGGCACATAATTCTAAAATGAATTTGAAACTACCCACATTCATCAACTTGAAATAGTTCTTCATAGCGGCGAAAAGGTTGCGTTCTCTCTCCATTCTCACTACCCTCATTCCGAACTCCTGGATCATAACCACTTTTCTAATAACCCTCCAACTCCCACAGAAAACGCGTGTGTATTGCCGGGTTAAAGTATAAATAGAAGCTCACCAATTCTAAAACATATACCATAGCTGCAAATGCGGCTAGAGCAACTCCTTAGTGTCTAAAGTGTAACCTTGGTTCTGCAAAGTCTTTGTTGTAACACCCCAAAATTGTTTAATAATAAATATTTACCTAGATGGTAATTAATATGAGCATAATATCTAGGGTAAAAATTTACCTAGTTAAAATTTGTGTGTTTTATTACCAAAATGAGTAAATGGAGTCTTTTAAGTATAAAACCAAAGTATAGGGACTAAATTGGGTTAGTGACTAAAGATGGAAATATAAAAAGGATTGAAAATTAAAAACAAGATTGAGAAAGGATGAGGAGAAGACTCCTCTTTGAAACCCTGAACAAAATATGAGAAATTGAGAACCAAATTAAAGTGTTAAAATTTTATGTTTGGTGAAGTTTTCGAGTTTTGAGGAAATCCATGGAAGGATGAACTAGTAGATGAAACTTGTGAATTAAGTGATTTAATGACAATAGAAGTGTCCTTGTTTAGTATAATCGGTGATTATATGAAGTATTTGCTAAATGTTATACATGAGTATATGTTCATATAATGTATGAAATGGGTTTTTGATTTTAAGATGAAAACCCCAAATTGTTATATGAACTAGCTTGACATGATAATGTTGAAGAACATAGTTGCACTATTTATTGAGCTCTATTGAGAACATGTACATAATGTTGAAATTTGGGCATAGAAAGTTTATGAGCTTAGTTAAAAGAAAAAGCTAGAAAATTATGCACATAAAGTGTATGATAAAATGCCTAAATGAAATGTTGTATGCTGAAAATGTATGAGAAAATGTTGATGAGAACCACATGAATTGATTCATAGAAAATATGTTGGAAATGGTCATCATAATGGCAATTTAATGAATAATTGGGTTGTACATTATAGGCGACTCGAGTGATAGTCGGGAGATCAAGCCGGAGGTAACACTCGACTAAAGGGAAAGCTTTAAGGTACATAGCTTTATGTTATGTTGTTTATTTTACTTAGTTATTGGTATTGATAGAAAGAGTCGTTAATTGAATTGAATGGAGTCTTGTAGTTTATACAAATTAAGAGGGAAAGAAAACAAGTTTTAAAATAAGTTACGCCGATGGCATGTAAAACGAACGCATAAATGACCCGTGGAGTCATAGAGGCGAAAGTGATGCCCAACGCGAATAGACATGGTCAAGGACCATGGCGAAAAAAATCAAAAGTGATGATTATTGCTCATGAGCAATGGTAATCACATGAACAAACCAAATGGGCTGTTTATGGTTTGTTGAGGCCATAAACTAGATGACGGACAAGGAAAACCGAGGTATAAACAACCCACTGGGTTGTAGAGACCGAGGTGTTGTCCTTTAATTACCAAGCATGATTTTGAT
The DNA here is from genome assembly GCA_030545235.1 of Helianthus tuberosus. NCBI lineage: Eukaryota > Viridiplantae > Streptophyta > Magnoliopsida > Asterales > Asteraceae > Helianthus > Helianthus tuberosus. The sequence continues at coordinate 39,328 of JARYGA010052704.1, read as the reverse complement.
TATGGTTGGAGAATATGAAAGAGAAACTTTGTTGAAGAACGAAAGACTTTAGTTAAGTAACATAAAGTCCGAAACGGGTCGATTTAGGTAAAACGCCAAATTGAAGGGCAATAAGTGAATATTAAGGTTTGACCTTTGAAAGCTCTAAGTTTATCTATTGAGGGTAATGAGGATCATTAACGGGGCTTGAAATGTGATCCGGATGATCAAAAACGGATTTTAACAAGTTTTGGGGAAAATTTCAGCAGCTCCAAGGAGTAGCCTACGCCAGGGGAGTAGGCTACTCCATAGGCGTAACCTACTCCTGGAAGCTGCTAGAATTTGATTAGCAAAACTATTTCATTCATAATTTTAACGCTTTCACCCAGTTTAAGTGTTTATTAATCGCTTAAATGAAATATTTTGAGACATAAAGTCTAAGTTAAAGCTCCAGATGAAGATCGAGTTGAATCAAGAACCGAACACACCTTAAATCCTCGTTTGCTTCCGCGTTTTAGTAGTTCATGTTTCTAAACTTAAGGATATGGACTTTGTATCAAATCGTAGTTACTTGTGTATTGAAATCTCTTTTGAACATAACTTTTGTCGGTACAAGTGGTATGAAAGTATAAATTTTATGTATTGTCTAGACGGGTCTTACATTTGCTGTCTTTTTAATCATAAGGAGCTTGTACCCAATCTTCGGTGACAATAACTCGACAGTCAGCTTGAAGCACGTTGGATGTTGAAATTAAACACATCCTTCTTCTCAATTCTATTTTAGTTCCATCCAATCTGTGTATCCCCATATCCTCCATAATAACCTGATGATTATATATACGCTTACAACTGATTAAAATATTAGCAAAACATATCTCAATTTCATTAGTGATGAATATGGGATTATCAATCTCAAGAAAAAGATGGGCTGATCCATCTTTCAGCCTTAGCCTATTATATGCTACATTAAGCTCCGTTTTGGCAACTTGATATTGTGTATAAAGTCGAGGGAACTCATCATCATTTTTAGCACAATTAGTTGGGACAAATTCAGATATCGGGTGAGAAGTGTTTGTTGCCCTTGATCCGTAGAGTAGCTCCAGTATTGTTCCTTCTCTCTTGGGACAATTAGCATTCCAACCTAAGGTCTGTTGTTCCAAGGTAGAGAGGTAACTGGAGATTCAACAATGGAGACCGAATTTTCTCGGTGGTTAGAATGAACACATCCTTTGTGGGATTTGGCATTAACAAATCTTTGTTTTCGGTGCTTAGAATGAACACACCCAATGTGCTTCAATCTGATTGTAGACTTATTGTCATCAAATATGGGGGTACAAGCTCCTTATGATTTGAAGACCGCAAAGACTTTACCGAACCTAGATTACACAATAAACACTAAGGAGTTGCGCCAACCGCATTTGTAGGCTATAAAATTGGTGAGCTTCTATTTAGAAGTTTTAACCGGGAAATATTCATGCACTTTCTCTGGGAATTGGAGGGGGATTATTAGAAAAAAATTATGATTCAGGAGTTTGGAATGAGGGTGGTTGGATTGGAGAGAGATCAGGACCATTTCACCGCTATAAAGGACCATTTCAAGTTGTCAGATGTGGGTGGTTTCGATTTCATTTTAGGATACGATGCATTAGATATGGTTGAATATACGGTAACTCGTAGAAGTGCACCAGAATCCAAGCTTCCAGAAATGTGTGCCCCTACAAAGGATTTTACTTGGAGATTTGGTTAAGTCAGAAAAGGTGTTACAGTGGGTGCTTCCATGTCTTGGCTAGAAATAACTGCTGTGATCTGTCCTGCTGTACTAATGTGGCTTTCCTTTGCTCAAGTTACTTGCCCGACCTTTTGGTGGGGCTGGATTTTTTCTTCCATGAGGTGCTACGCGAATTGGAGTGTTTGAAGTCTGACTCAAAGGGTTGGCTACAAGCGCATTCCTCCAAACAAAGGCACGAGCCCGCTCCATTAGCACTTCCATAGTCTTTGGCAAGTATTCATGGAGCTTCTCCATTAATTGGATATTACGAACATCAGAATTCGAAGACACGAATTTGATCTACCACCCTGGTGACCAACATACTTTCCATATTAAAATGGTTCAAAAACTCTTCTAATGTCTTTCCACCTCTTCACTTGTTGTTATGCACCTTGGTGATGTCTTTTGAGCAACGTTGTTGCTGGCAAAGTATCATTATCTTCCCATCCAGAACTACTTCGTCTGAAACCAGTGCAGTACCCGGTCAGACCCCGCCCCCAAAGTATTTGTGTGAGTGAAATGGTCCCTTAAAAGACTGAAACGGTGTGGAAGTGACAAAGTTAGAGTAAGTTAATGTCACATAGACAAAAGGTCCTCCCGAGGAAGCATATGGAAAAGGTGCGGAAGATCCAGTTGTACCACCGAACAAATTAGTTCGGATGCTTCTCAATGCCTCATCTCTTTCTTGTTGGCTAATTTTCGGAGGAGCTCCGCGTTATGCTAGAGAAAAAGTTTGATGAAACTCTTGAGAAGTAGTGGTATCCTGAGAATTGTGAATTAAACGGATGTCTTACCTGCGGTATTGTGTTTGGAGGTGTAGAAGTATTCCTAGTGACTATTGTGGATAGAGATGCCATTTTTTCCCAAATACCCGTACTCGTACCATACGGTACATGTATTGGTACTCACTTTTATTGTTTTTGGTATTTAGTACCTTCGGTATTGGTACGGGTAAAAAGAGTACTAGTACCGAAGTTTATATAGAACTTTAGAAGTTCATTTTATAGTATCTTTTATTTCGTATTATGGTATTTATGATACTTGTATTGATTTTAACTATTTGGTGCCTGTATCGTATTGGTACCTATACCAATTTTACCTATCTGGTAGTTGTACTATATTAGTATTCGTGTCGGTTTTACCTATTTAGTGTCGTACAAGTGCTCAAAAACAAAAATAAAACAAAGTGGTACCAAAATGGGTACCATATTACCCGTACCTGATACGTGGTCGAATAACGGTGCTCGTTTATGTTTAAGTTTGGGTTTTTACTTGACTTTTAATCTCAAATGGCCTACTTTTAATTAAATTTGTGTTTTGCAGGTTTGACAAAGTTTAAGGAGCTTTTCGGGAGCCTTATGGGTCACCGGAGCGGAAAACAGACCACCGGGACGCGTTACGGGTCACACGGGAACTCAAGGAGCAAAAAACTGAAATTGGAAACTACCATACCCTAAGAAACTAGCACATTATGCATGTCACATACCATACCCTTTATATATGTGAGGTTTTGAGCCACTTTTACATTATAGAATCACATGCTTATGTTTCTTTGTTTGAGTGGACCATTAGACATGTATTGTAGAACTTGCAACTTTTGATACGTTTGAGACCAGAGACCGAATACAAGCACGAGAATGATTAAGGCATTAGGTAAACCATTTTTTTACACCATTTATATATCCTTACCCAAAAATTTATCCCGTAGTAGCCAATTTTGAGCCTAATCCTTTTGTTTGACCACCCATTTAGCCCATAACCTTAATCCTTTCCTTTTAAACCCGTGTGATGAGAATTCGATTGTAGGAGTTAAGTTTGTATAGTTGTGAATTATTTGTTTACATATAAAAAAAGAGAAAATCAGAAAATGTTGCGAAAAAGAGTAGAAAATCATTGAGAAAAGAACAAAAATATGCGTTTCTAGTTTGTGGAATAAAAGGCGAAAAAAATCATTGCCTCGTAGCTGATGTTTATAGTTTACTCGTGTTTAGAATAATGTTTGGTAATAAAAATCGAATTTTCATCACCTTAGCCACTTTAAATATCATATTTCCTACCCTTAGCCTAGCCCCGTTACAACCCTTACAAAGACCTTATGACTTGTACTTAGTATTCGTGTTCGGTGGTGGAGAATGATTGAGTTGCTAGCCTATGCGGGTACATGTTCTAATCGGTTTTGAGTGATTACTTTTGAAAGTGCTAATACATCATGAAAATTAGCCAATTTTAAACCGAGTGGAGAGAACATTATGAGGGATGTGCATGAGTTATTGGTTTCAAGGGCGGGTTAATCTTGGATGACCATTTTATGTGATTAATCACTTCGCCGTTAGATATGTTGTGAATTGTAAAAAGTTTGAACTTGGGCATGACATTTGACCTTAACCTTCGTCTCGGGAATGGTGAGTGTATTCTTAATTCGACCCACGTGAAAGTGAAAAACAGATTTGCTTGAGGGCAAGCAAAAGACAAGTGTGGGGATGTGATACGTGGTCGAATAACGGCGCTCGTTTATGTTTAAGTTTGGGGTTTTACTTGAATTTTAATCTCCGATGGCCTACTTTTAATTAAATTTGTGTTTTGCAGGTTTGACAAAGTTTAAGGAGCTTTTCGGGTCACCGGAGCGGAAAACGGACCACCGGGACGCGTTACGGGTCACACGGGAACTCAAGGAGCGAAAAACTGAAATTGGAAGTTGGGGTGGTCGTCGGCGACGCCCTGTAATGAAGCCCGTCGGCCAAATTGTGCGTAACCAGGAGGATAAGCCGTCGGATGGAAGCCAGTTCAGGGGAGGCTGTCGGCGACGAGCCTTCATTTGTTAAAACGTGAATTTTGGTTGGTTTGATGTTAAAAGCGATTTTTATTGGTTCTTGGGGCATTCAAGTCGGGAGTTACACTTATTTTGGGTTTGAATATTGATCTTGGAGCCACAATTGACCATCTCTTCCATCACCAAACATCTATCATCATCAAGCTTCATCGAAAACCAACCGAATCACCAACCTATTTCACCTTCATCACAAATCCACAACCCTAATCATCCATTCCACCATCCTCTCATCACCATCATTTACCAAAACCCTCACCATCATTCCTCCATCATTCCACAAGCTCAAGATGATCCAATTCAAGTCTCAAGCATCCGTTGATCAAGCCTTGTTCACCATGAGCGGCTAATTTCGTGGAGGTTTCACCCCGGTGTAGACTTTTATAAGATTTAGGGTTTATTATAATTTGATATTTGATTTGTGACAACTTGAATTATATTTGAATCTCTAGACAATTGTCCTACATTTGTATTGAATTTGCAAATTGTCGAGTGAATGATTAAATTTGACTTTGTGAAACGAATACACGTATTTATGCCTTGTCTTTTGATAGGATTTGTTAGTCCGAGGTTACGAAGTGCATCATGGTCCGTTGTCTATGACGTTGATAGTGATTGGCACCTAAGCTTTGTGATTATTGACCCGTTAATGAATTAATTCGAGTAAATCAAGTTAAAATACATAGTAACCCTAGGTCTTGCATTTGTTGAAACCGGGTGTGAACCTTGTTACTCTACATTGTTTTAGTAATCAAGTTTTCTTATAATCGTTAATCATTAGTAGTTAATCAATTCAATCATTTTGGTAATTTTATTCAACATCTTTTTAACAAACAAAAACCACAAAAACAACTTAGCAAGCTTCATAAAAGTGACAAATTCTACAATTCATTCAAAGTCCATTCGCAAACCACATACTCTTCGTGGTTCGACCCATTGCTACCACTAGCTATCGTTAAGGGTAATTAGGGCTTATAAATCTTAACTTTGACCGGAGCGTGACATTTCGATCAAATTTTGGCGCCGTTGCCGGGGAGTGCGTGCACTTTGTGTTTGGATTATTGTTTGAATTTGCGTGATTAACTGTTTAATTTTTTTAGTTTCTTTTTGTACTTTGTCTTTTTCCTTGTTAAGCGGGTTATGTTACTTGTGCAGATTACAGGTAGTGCATGCATACAAGGAATTCCGGGAGGACTTCACCATTAGTCTACGAACCGGAAATTGAAAGAGTCGCAAGAAGGAACCTAGCAAGCCGGTTAGAAGCAACCCTTGTTTCTAACCAAGCCACCCAAACACCACAATTTACACCATCCATTGAAACCGATTCAATGGAAAACCAAAATTCCAACCAAAACCTCAATTACCCAAACCTCAATCAAAACCATTTCTAAACTCGAGGAAACTTCAATCCCGCCCAAAATGTCCAACCTATACCTCAAGAGCAACCGGGTGGTGGTAACAATTCAAGACCACCCACACCACCTTTCCGAAACCAAAATCCCAACAACACCCAAAGAACACCCCAACAACAAAACCTTCACCGACATAACTCCTTACCCACTCAACTTGATGACCGGAATGTTAATTCTGATCATAGAGGCAACCCAGATCGTGGCAATCCAGCGAATGACAACCCGTTCTTTAATTTAGATGATTTGAGAAATGCTATCCCCGATGATGAGCCGATTAGTGTTCCCGGTTACCAATCGCCGGAACATGTGAGTATTCACTCGGAATACTCGGATGATGGGGGTAACTATGATGATCGGTTCGATGATGACGGTTGGGGGGTATGTGAACCGGGGGAATGTCTACAATGCTAGAGGGTTCGACGACGATGAATTTGGCTATCAAAAAGCCAATTTTGTGGGGAACGACAATTATGGGTATGGGAATGTGAGGAATGACGGTTACGAAAACAACCGAAACCCACGAAATAATAATCAAAGGAACCGGAATGATGGGTTCTACAACAACAATGTGAACCCTAACCGGATTCCTCATTTTGTGGGAGGAGGTAATCAAGGTGGAAACCGAGGAGGTGATCGAAGGGATAATCAAAGACCGGTTGATCAAGAAGTTAACGGCCCGCGTCGTCGTCAACAACCTCCACGGGGAGTAAATGATCGTTTTAGGCCGGTGGTCACTAACAATGACTCACCAATCGTATGCGAGAGAAGAATGTTCGATTGCAAGCCTCATTACATCAACATACTTCCCCCACTTCAATGGGAGGTCCAATGATGAACCATACACTCATTTGGCGGAATTTTCGGCCAGATGTAGCACTATTGGGGGGCATGATTTTGCATTGGAAGAGGTCAAGCTTCGGTTATTTCAGTTTTCGCTAAAAGATAAGGCGAAACAATGGTTCCTTACACTTCCGACGAATAGTATTCGGACATGGGGCGAGATGCAACAAGTCTTTCTCGACGAGTATTACTCGATGGCGAAGACCGATGATGCTAGAGATGAAATAAGGGATTTTCGTCAACTTTCGAGTGAACCGTTGCATGAAGCATTCACTCGGTACAAGGAATTGATTCGGAAGTGCCCACATCATCAAATAGAAAATTGGGAGTTGGTTAAGTGTTTTGTGAGAGGGTTGGATGACGAGACATGGAACCACCTTGAGTCAACGAGCAACGGAACATTGTTGAGTAACCATGAAGATGACGATTGGGATTTTCTTGAGCAGATGAGCAAGCGGTCAAAGTCAAATGAGTCGGCCGATAGAGCTAAAAAACATCATGTTTCCCGGTCGCTTCCCGATCTTGACTCTAAAGATCGGATTTCTACTCTAGAACGGGAGTTGGCTCGTATGAAGAGGAAGGAGGTAAATGCGGTGCAATTTGCGGTTTGTGAAGATTGTGGGGAGATTGGTCATCGGACCGATCAATGTCAAACGGGACCGGGTGACTACACCGAAGAGGTAAATCAAGTGTTCGGTGATAGAAAGAACAATGATATGAATTCAAACACTTATCATCCCGGATTAAGAAATCATCCCAACTTCCGATATGGGAATGTTGCAAATCAAATGAACCCGAATTTTCAACCAGGTAACCATAGCGGGTCATCATATCAAAATCGTCAAGGTGGTAATTAAGGGGGTTATCAACATAATTACAACCAAGGGTACCAAGGTCGGGACAATAATTACCAAGGTGGGTACCAAAGGAATTACAACAATTAAGGCGGTAATGGAAGCGGGTCGAATAATCAAGCCGGTGGTGATGATGCGTTAAACTCTAAACTTGATGCTATTATGAATGCTATCACCAATTCAAATCAAGAGATTAAATCCGAAATGAAGAAATAGTTTGAAGTAAGAGATAAATCCCACAAGGCATTGGAGAAGCAATTTGGGCAACTTGCACAAGAAATGGCTCAGATTCGTGGAAGCGGAGGAGGACTTCCAAGTGACACCACGGTGAACCCTAAGCATCAAGGGTCGAGCTCGAAGAACACACGTGAGGTACCAATAAATAAAATTTCTTTACGTAGTGGTCGAGTCATAGATAATGGAGTCGAGCCACCACCACCCAAGTTTGTTGAAGGGGTGGTGGAGGATGCTAGTGATGATGAAAGTAGCGACGGTCAAACGGGTCAAAATCAAAATGATGCAAGAGTTAATAACAATACACCCGTTGTGACCGTCCCAGTCCCAAAAGCTAAGGACAAGGGTGTGGAGGTTAATACCGCCCCTTATCCTGAAGCTTTGTTGGGACCATCTAAGAAAGTGGTAAATAAACGAGGCCCACAACAAGAAGAGATGTGGGAAATTTTTAAACAGGTTAAAATCAATTTACCACTCTTGGATGCAATTAAACAAGTACCTTCATATGCTAAGTATCTGAAAGAATTATGCACCCAAAAGCGGACTCACAAGTTTCCTAGGAAACTTGATTTAACCGAAAATGTGAGTTCGATCCTTTCGGGTGCACTTCCACCAAAACTTCGAGATTCGGGGGCACCCATAATTTCAATACAAGTTGGTGAATTTAAAATGACTCGGGCACTTTTGGATCTTGGGGCAAGTGTGAGTATCTTGTTGGGTAGTTTATATGACCAATATGATTTTGGTCCACTTCAAACGTCAAACACCACCGTGGTGTTAGCCGATTTGACCCCTAAACTACCCCGTGGGATAGTCACGGATGTAGTAGTCAAGGTCGAGGACTTTTACTATCCGGTGGATTTTCTTGTACTTGATTATGTTTCTTTGGACCGAACTAAGCAACCAACGGTTTTCCTCGGTCGACCATTTTTGGCAACATCGAGTGCTCAAATAAATTGCAAATCAGGCACGGTCGACATGACTTTTGGTAATCGTCGGTTGCGGTTAAATGTCTTTTCAGGATTGACGGATCCTCTAGTCGAAGATGAATGATATATGGCGGACATTGTTGACGAGTGTATACCTCTATGCGACATTAATGTCGAAGAGGAAAGTATAATAAAGGAGTGTTTCATGTTTGACATATTGCAAAGGGAAACAAATCGAAGCATGGATGAGGAGGTGAAAGAATTGGAGGTATTAGCGGCTAGGGAAGGAAGGCCCACTTGGACACATCAAGTGGAAAGCCTCCCAGAAAGCATTGACACCAAGTTAAAGCCGTCGTTGGAAGAATCCGGTTGTAGAGTTGAAGGAGCTACCCAAGCATCTCAAGTATGCTTATGTGGATGAGGGTAGCATGCTTCCGGTCATTATTGCATACAACTTGACCGGGGAGCAAGAAGATAAGTTGATGAAGGTTTTGGTCAATCATAGAGCCACTATAGGGTGGACCATTGCAGATTTGAAAGGGATTAGTCCCTCGGTGGTGATGCACAAAATCATCACAGAAGATAGCATTCATCCTTCTCGCGACACACAACGGAGACTGAATCCGAACATGCGGGAAGTGGTTAAGAAGGAGGTATTGAAATGGCTAGATGCGGGTATTATATATCCCATTTCTGATAGCCAGTGGGTGAGCCCGACACAAACAGTTCCTAAGAAGGCAGGTATTCAAGTCGTCACAAACGACGCGGGTGAAGAGGTCGCCACTCGGCCGGTAACTGGGTGGCGTATTTGTATTGATTATAGGAAGTTAAATGCCGCTACTTCTAAAGATCATTTCCCTTTACCATTTATTGATCAAATTGTCGAGAAATTAGCCGGACAAAAATTTTATTGTTTCTTGGATGGTTATTCAGGTTACAATCAAATTACTATACATCTGGAAGACCAAGCAAAGACTACCTTTACTTGTCCATACGATACCTTCGTATTTAGGCGAATGCCCTTTGGACTTTGTAATGCCCCCGCCACCTTCCAAAGGTGTATGATGAGTATTTTTTCCGATATGGTGGGGGAGTCTTTGGAAATCTTCATGGATGATTTCTCGATATTTGGGTCATCGTTTGATACATGCCTTGACCAACTTGAAGAGGTTTTAAAAAGATGTGTTGAGAAAAATCTAGTTTTGAGTTGGAAAAAGAGCCATTTTATGGTTCAAGAGGGGATTGTGTTGCGGCATGTAGTGTCAAGTCGTGGGATAGAGTTTGACCGTGCAAAAGTGCAAGTCATCTCTACTTTATCTTATCCCACGAATGTTAAGGGTATTAGATCATTTTTGGGTCACGTGGGGTTTTATAGAAGGTTTATAAAAGGTTTTAGTGATATAACAAAACCTCTATGTAAATTGTTGCTAAAAGATCAACCGTTTGAATTCAATAAAGATTGTCAAAATGCCTTTAATGTGTTGAAGAAAAAGTTGGTTGAGGCCCTAATCTTGCAATCACCGAATTGGTAATTACCATTCGAAATTATGTGTGATGCAAGTGATTATGCGGTGGGGGCCATATTGGGTCAACAGGTAGACAAGAAACCGGTTGCCATATATTACGCAAGTAAGACTCTCTCGGATGCACAATTAAATTATACAACTACCGAGAAAGAGCTACTTGCGGTGGTATATGCATTGGATAAATTTCGTTCTTATATATGGGGTGCTAAGGTCATTGTGTATTCTGACCATTCTCCAGTTAGGTATCTCATGGACAAGAAGGATGCAAAGCTGAGATTAATTCGATGGGTGCTCTTGTTACAAGAATTTGACCTAGAAATTCGAGACAAGAAAGGGAGTGAGAATGTGGTTGCGGACCACTTGTCTCGATTGGTTGTGGAGAAGGATTCTTCTCGTGTGGAGATTAATGAGAATTTCCCGGATGAGCAAATTTTAAAGGTTTCAATATTACCGTGGTATGCTAATATTGTTAACTACTTGGTTACAGGTGACATGCCAGCTCATTGGCATAGAAGGAGAAGGCTGCACTTCTTTTCTCAAATCAAGTACTACACATTGGAAGAACCAGACTTATTCAAGATATGTCCGGATCAAATCGTTCGGAGATGCATACCCGACGAGGAGATTCCTAGTGTCTTGATGTACTTGCATTCATTTGCTTGTGGGGGCCACTTCAGTGGTCACAAAACCGGGCACAAAGTGCTCAATAGTGGTCTTTATTGGCCGACTATTTTTAAGGACGCATTTAATTTCGCTAAAAACTGCGTTGAGTGTCAAAAGTTAGGGGGTATTTCCAAAAGGGATGAGATGCCAATGCAACCGATCCTCATTGTAGATATTTTTGATGTGTGGGGGATCGATTTCATGGGCCCATTCCCCTATTCTCATGGAAACTTGTACATCTTGGTGGCGGTCGACTATGTATCCAAGTGGGTCGAAGCGATTGCCACCAAGACGAATGACCATACCGTTGTTTGCAACTTTGTACAAACAAACATAATTTCTAGATTTGGGATTCCCCGAGTGATCATTAGTGACGGGGATCTCACTTTAAAATTTTTAACTTTGGCAAACTCTTGAAACGGTATGGTGTTGACCATCGAATTGTTAGCCCTTACCACCCATAAACAAGTGGTCAAGTGGAAGTTTCCAAAAGGCAAATAAAAGAAATTTTGCAAAAGACCGTTCGACCGGACCGAAAGGATTGGTCGACGAAGTTGAATGATGCTTTATGGGCTTATAGAATGGCTCATAAAACACCTATTGGGACTACACCTTATCGCTTGGTTTATGGGAGAAATTGTCATTTACCAGTTGAGCTTGTACATCGTGCTTGGTGGGCCATTAAATAGGTTAATATGAAATACGATGATGCATGAAAGGAGCGGAAATTAAAGCTTTGCGAGTTGGAGGAGCTTCGGGAAGAAGCGTGTGAGTGTGCTTCTAAATATAAGGATGATATGAAGAGGGCACATGACTTAAAATTGAAGCCGGAGGCGTTTGAAGTGGGTCAAAAGGTTTGGCTCTACAATTCAAGGCTAAAATACTTTCTCGGAAAGCTTAAGAGTAAATGGATGGGCCTGTACGTGATTACACGGGTCGGGAAGCTTGGAGATGTTACAATCAAGGACCCGAAGGATGGGTCGAAGCAAACGGTTAATGGGCATCGCCTTAAACCGTTCCTTGACGGTAACGAAGATAAAAATGATGAGAATGTGGAGTTGGTGAACTTCGTGGTAAGTGTGCCAACCTATGAGGTCAACTGAAAGGACCGGTAATGAGTTTTGTATAATTTATTTAATTATGTGAGTGTTTTTGTTATAATCGTCTCCGTTCGTACTAACCTCTGTTGATTGTGTGAAGTCCGAACATTACAAACGGGTCATGAAGACAAAAGGTATGTTTTTAAACTCATTTTTATGTATTAGGGACAATACATGACTTTTCGGGGGGTGGTAGAACCGTTAAACAGTTTCGTATTTTCAAATGTTAACTTATAATAATTTACGAAAACATTTTTAATATTTTTTAGGATTTTTTATTGTATATAGTTCTTTTATAAAAAGTGCATATTTTTCTTCCTATTTTTCATAAAAAAAATTAAAAATTAAAAATTAAAAATGAAAAACCAATACCCGTCGGTGACGGGCCTGACGTGATGTCGCGGTCACAATCAAATTTAATCCAATTACTACTAAATAGATAGCGGTAAGTGGGTATCGAACACAGGGAGTTTGTGGAATGTGTGTTATTTGAAGATTTATCTAAGTTACCTAAAATTAAACTAATTGCAAGAAAAGTAAAATCAAGAGTTGGATTGTGTGATTTTAAAACTAAATTTAACTAATTAAATTGCAAGAGAAAATTTTGATTGTAGACAAATTAGAGACAAAGGATCACCCTAGATTTCCAGTTTCAATTGACATTCATGTTATACTTTCTACTAGAAAGAGCTACATAGACATAGCTCGTGTGTGACTACTTGCAGTGATGAAAGGGAACTAAGTACTCAGATTCCTAGAACGTGAGGTTGTTACCCGATGATCAATCAACCCTTACCCAAGCCTAACTATACCCATGATATCTCGATTGCCAACGACACCAAGAACGTATGGTTTCTAATTAGTTTGACAAAAGAATTAACAATTTACTAACAAACAATCACACACCATAACAAACAAACCATAAAGATAAAGATTGTTATTCTAGAAATTAGGAAATCAAACATGAAATGTCTCAAGCAAACCTTCAATCCAGGATGATCACAAAGTGCTTAGCCACTCATGGCTTGAAACAACATAATAGCAATAGTATTATTGTTCATAAGGATCAAAGCCACCAAACTAAAGATTAAAAAAAAATAGTGTTCTCCTTGCCAAAATCTCCAAGATACTCCAATTTTCGTTCCCTAGCAAGTGTAACCGAAACCTATGATAAGTCCCCATAAAACCTCATGAAAATGGCATTTAATAGAGGAGTTACAAGTTTGGGCAAGGTCGGTGTCGTAACCTACGGCCCTCTGCCGTAGGTTACGGTGGTCAGCAGAGTCTTACGGTCCTTGTCTTCTGTCTTACGGCAGGCAATGCTGAAAACTTGTTTTCAGCATAACTTTTTCGTTTCAACTCCGTTTTCTTCACCGTTTTCGCCTACGTTCTCGTAATTTCGTCCTCTATAATGCTATCCTCTTAATTCTTCAATTCCAAAATTTGATTTTTTATTGATGCTCCAAATTCTTTCCCTTTTATGCTCCATTTGCACCTGCACGTCCAAACAACTAGTAGTTACCAAGTTCAAACAATTAAACGTGTAAAGCATGGGATTTTAATCTTTTTAAGGCACTTAAGGGTTGTCCTACGGACCACCCGTCACATCCCCACACTTACTCGTTGCTTGTCCCAAGCAACTCATTCACTAACCATTTCAAAACCCCAAGCGATCAACATGCAAACCAAGCTAAAATGTACCATCCTTTTACAAACCTTTTATCAAACCACAAGACACACCCCTCACAACAACTCTCGGTGACAAGTAATATTAGCAACATTATGCTAACACGCTCAATGCAAGTGTGTGATTGTGCGACAATAAGCTTGTATACAAATCAAGTTTCCTCCTATCAAATACCTAGCATGCTTATGAATCAAAAGGACATTCGGGTTGTAACGGGCTATGTGTAAAGGTAGGAACATGGTGGAATATATATGCAAATAGCTAATTGATTTGACCCGGTTTTTATTTCTACTACTAAACAAAGCAAACATCAACTATATACACAACTTCTTCAACATTCTCAACTACTATTGCAACTAAATACTTTTTTTTGTATTTTTCTCAATTTTTTTCTCTTTTTTTTTTTTTTTTAACACATCAATCTCAACAATAAATACAAGAACCTCAATACTACATACTAAATCTCCTAAACCGGGTCATTTCAAAAGGTAAAATTTTGTAGGAAGTAGGCTTGGGTCACAACCGAACGGTTTAAGGCTCAAACGTGGCAATCTAAAGACCAAACCCCCACCCCTCACAATACCAAGCTCATATATGTAAAGTATGAGGTCCAACCCACCAATCCCGCACTCTTCACACATCTAGACGAGGCTTCCTAAAAGTCCCCTATCATTTCCAAAAGCATGCTAACTCTAGGATTTAACAAGTATTCACACACAAGTTCTATTAACACACAACACACACCGCCACTCGAACAATGAAATATCAATAACAATCATGTGTGGCTCAAATCCTCACCAAGAAAAGACTAGGAATGGGTGTCGGTGTGTCAAATAGCACAATATCAAGTTTTCAAATTTTAACAATTTCCGCTTGGGTTTACAAAATTTTTAAAACTCTCAAAAATTTCCCCCATCCCCACACTTGGGATACATTGTCCCAATGTATGGTTTTGAGGGAAGGATCGCTTAAACACCAAAAACATCAACTTTGTTTTTTTTTTTTTTTTTTTTTTTAACAACTAATACCAATATTTTAATACTAAAGAACATAACAAGACTAAGAAAAGAGTACATTGACCTGGTGAAGTTTGACACAACAGATGTTGTAGATAATCCGACTTCCTATCATCACCTTCACGCAACTCTCCGCACATCTTCCCCACACTTATCTAAAAACACCTTGGGTTGCCTCCCAAGCAGCGCTAAAGTTTAGGTCTTCAGCCCGACCGTACCTGATATGTCTCAAGGTGGTCTCAATGCACATTTACCTTTTTCGTTGCTAATGTAAGCACGGTGTTTGATTCTTCTATTGTGTGTATGCTTTGTCACGTCCCATCTTTCTTTGCAAAATTCTTTAAATCCACATTTTCCTACCGAATTTCCAACAAATGCTCGGTAGTTTACTCTCCACTTTACTACTTCGTTTTCTGTGCCCAACAAATCCAAACTCTCCCATAAACATAACTTATGCATGAAATCTCCCACATCATGAAGTGCCACCTTCCTAGTTTCTAAACATGCATCCTTAACACTCTTGGTTTCCATAACCACCACAGCCGGAGAGTTGTAATCAACTTTGATTGGTTCATCAAGTAAAAGGCCCTCAACTTTGCTCTCCATAGGTGGTTCCTCCACAATAATTTCAATTGTATATTCCTCATTTGGCCCTAACAATTCAGTTTCAAGTTCGGGAGGACTCACAACCTTTTCTTCTACATCACCCATAGGTGTCATTTGTTCAATCTGCACATATATCCAGTGTTGTTTTGCTTGACGTTTTTCCACTATCGACGTCCCTGGCCTCATCTCTTTCACCTCTTTTGGTAACAAATCATATTTCCATTCCAAAAGTTCTACTCGTTCTTCCATTGACAAATGAGGTTTTGTTAATTCTTTTTCAACATGAACCATGTGTCTCTTTCTCATCATCTCGTCAAGACTTTCAAATTTATGTGACTGATAGTGCAAAGTAGGTTGTTGAGTTACACATTCATAACCATACTGATCAAATGTATACTGAGCATGATAATAGTCTAGATCGTACATCTGAGGGCCTTCATATGAAAGTTGGGAATATTCATCATAATAATCACCGTAATCGTACTCCTCTTGGTAACTCATTTCCGGATCAAATGCCAAAGGTGATAGCTCGTGAGAGCTCCTAGTACGCATGCACCTGTCAATACCTGCACACTAACACACCCAGCGTAAACCAGAAAAATAACAAACTTAAAAAAAAGAACAAAAATAACACACGTTGCGCACTACTCCCCGGTAACGGCGCCAAAATTTGACGTGCTTGTCGTGGGACGTGACAAAGCATACACACAATAGAAGTGCTTTTATAAAAAGTGCATATTTTTCTTCCTATTTTTCATAAAAAAAATTAAAAATTAAAAATGAAAAACCAATACCCGTCGGTGACGGGCCTATGTGCGTCCGGGACGGGCTTCCGAAAGGGGCGTCGGCACAAACAACCCGTATCCAGGCAAATAGTGCGTCGTCAATTTTGGCGTTTGTGGTGACCCGTCGGCGACGGGCTCTCAGTTGCTTGCCGACGCTGATTCGTGCTTCTTGTGTCTCATCGAACCAACAACCCTTTTTACTTATCTAAACTTCATAAAAAACAATTCCACAACCATCTATAGCCACAATTTCAATCCCAAACACATCATAACACTAAATGCTCCTGCCATCTCTCTCTCTCATCTCTCTCCTTCAACTTCACCTTCACCAAAAAACTTTCACAAGAACCCTAATACTTCATCTCTCATAACTCTTTCAAATATTCACCAAATCACTTGATTCTTGAGCCTATTGTGTGTAATTTTTCAAGAGGAACAAAACCCCTAACACGGTTTTCACCAATTCTTGCTCGTTTGCAAGATTTCTGAACTTAAAAATTCGGGTTTTTGAAAGGGTGCTCATCAAGTTTAGGACTATGCATTTTTTTTAGTTCTTCTTGTCTACAACATCAAAGGTGTGGATTTCACTTAAATTTAAGCATGATTATCATATGGTTAGTTGTTTTCTTTCGAAATTTTAAACTTTTAGTTTAAGAGTAGGTTGTTTAACACAATGTATGTTGTTCTTGCATAAGTTTAAGGATGATTGGTTGATTTGGATAGGATTTGAACATGTAATAACCATAGTGAAGTAATTACACTTGTTATTTGCATGATTAAACGTGAATATGATGTTGAACTTTGTTGAAATCATAAGAAATTGTGAATAAACAAGTAAAAATTGACATGTAGATGACAAAATAGGCTACTTTGGAAGTTTAAAAAAACGATTTTGCATTTACTTGTTAATTGAAAATTCAACATCATACATTATGTTCAAAGTTTGAGAGTTTGTTGAAGATTGGGTTTATATTGATGGCTCTTTAGTTTTGTGATTGTAGTTATGGCCGGAGGTAGGAAGAAGGCAAAAACTACGGGTCAAGGATCGTCATCTGGAGTTGGATCTTCCTCCGGATTACTACCAAGAAAGTGGGAGCAACTAAGCTCTATAGAAGAAGGTGATGCAAGCTTATACAGGCAGGATTAGGCATGGGAGAAGTTCCGAGATAGTCGAAGCGCTAGGGTCTGGGATGAAGACAAAAACAAAGCTCTCTCGACATTCCAAGATAAGAAGTTGGAAGTTAAATTGTGGAAGTGGAAAATGGTTAATGGCTTGTCTACTGCGGTGCCGGATAGGGTTGTGTGTGAAAGGGCGGTCAATGTTGAGGAGTTTAGAAAAATTGGTATTGTTCAAATGTTTGAGCGTCTTGGCTGGGAAAGAGTTCTGGATTGGTGCGAAGACAACACCTCCCGGGTTTATTTGTCGGAGGTGTGCGAGTGGCTGGCATCTTTGAGGTTTAGAAACAAGGATGGTCCCCCGGATCAGTGGAGATTGATTGGTACTACAAGCAGGGGGGATGACAATGTCGTTTAAAACAATCAATTGCATTGCACGATTTGATTCCCTGGGGGTGCAAGCGTATGATTATCCAAGCATCGAACATTTCTTGGATAACCATGCAAACGACCATGATCCGGATGGTATGACTGAGGCTATATTACCATACAATGATGGGGGAGTGGCCGCAAGGAGCCACCTGACGGTTGAAGGGAAGATTCTTCAAGGAATTTCCCTAGAAAATGTTATGGTTTGGTTTGGAGATAGGGGGAGTGAGAGCGTGTGATTGTAGAGTTCTTCATGCCTTGATGTATGGGACACCGAAGTTGTCATGGAGGCACATTATTATGATGAACACATGGATCACTCGGGAGTCATTCCACAGGAGGATGATTCCATATGTGCGCCTCATCAGTGCCATGATCCTCCAACAAAACTGTCTTCCCCGAGAATCGCTTTGGGTGTCTAAGCCTTTGGAAGAGTTCAACTTAGCAACAATAAAGAAAAATTGGAAGATCCATGTGAAACTTTCTGGAAGCAAGTATTCGGTGACCGACGCATTGGGTCACAAGTATGAATTCGTTGACCCAGATGCACAACAATGGGCCGAGGAAGATATGGAGATGGTTGATGAGGAAGATGAAACTGAGCCTGCTAGTCTACGGGGACCAAAGCAAAGGTACTTGCGGCCACACCGAGAATTGAATGCAGATGTGGCAAGTTTTGTGAATTTTAGACGGGTACCCTCGTACCGGGACTTCAACCGGGGTCAACAAGCGGTGTTCAATAACATCTCCGCGGGCATAGTAGAGGGTAAAGAGTATGAGAAGAGAAGGAAGAACTGGGAGGAAACACACGGAGCCCAGATGCAGGAACAGTGGGCCCTCCAAGTGGCCCATCAGGAAAGGATGGACAAGTACATGGAAGAGCAGCAAATGTTCCAAGCTCTGCAAAGATCGCAGACGGAACATTTGGTACGAATGCAGGAGGAATAGACGGCCCGAAGACGGGCATGGGAGGAAAATGAGGAGAAACAACGAAACGAGCAAAATGCATTGGAAGCTCGCCGATGGAGTGCTTTATACGTCTCTATTGAAATGGCTATTAACAACGCCGAGGTCCTCCATGATCAGGAGCGACACCAGAGAGATTATGAAGCAGGTCTCCCCTATATAGAACACGCGGGGTGGACCGACTACTCCAACCTCCGTGTTCCACGAGGCCCATCTGATCCGTCACCTCATTGGCCCGAGGTAGTAGGGTCTAGTTTCATCACGCTACCATACCAGCCGCCAGCACAAGGAGAGCTGGGTCCCCTTGACAACTACTGGGAGATGTTCGAGGCTCTCACTGGTTACTCATACAACCCGAACCCGCCAGTCGACCCGAATGAGAGATACCAGCGGTGACGGCTAGGTACGTATTTTTGTTGTTGTTGTTGTATATCTTGGTTTTCTCTATTTTTATTTCGTTAGTATTTCTTTTTCCTAGTTAAATGAACGTTGTGGGTGTGTTCCCTATATAACCCTCACAAGGCCTACTCGTCCTCCTAAGCTATTGGGGGGGGGGGGGTTAAAAGGACTTGTTGCATAAGCTAAATGCAACCGTGATTCCTACGAAAGTGAGTTAGGACTGTTGTTGTTGTAAATTATTTTTCTACATAAATCAAGGTAAATTAACGCATGACTTGGTAACACTTTCATAAAAATGGTAGAACTAAGTAGCTAACAAATTTCAATGGTTGTGAGAAGCATGCTTCTACACAAGGGTTAAGATTTGTAGGTACATCATGTTCGAGGGACGACCGTTTTTGTGAAGAGAAGAAGAGGATATGAGCATCTAGCGACAAAAATCAGGTGCATGCGTTTCCTTTTACCTTGATTCTTAGATTAGTAATAAGTGGATTGTAATTGTATTTTAGTTTTCGGGGTGGAATTTTTGGGAAGTTAGCCGTGTCACATCCCTTGTGCGTTTCAAAAACTCAAGTTCTTACACATTGAGGACAATGTTTACCTCAAGTGTGGGGATGGGGGAGTAGTAAAATTTTTTCAATTTTCACCCATTCATTTAAATACTACACATTGAGGACAATGTTTACCTAAAGTGTGGGGATGGGGGAAGATTTCAAATTTTTTTCAAAAATGTCTTGTTTCGAAAGCGATCTTAAAGCACAAGTAACTAAGTCAACGAGGGATGGCACAACCCATTTGGTCTTTTGTCATGGTCAAGTTCAAATTATAGCATGACGGGTATTTAGCGGGTGGTTATTTGGGAATAATCCGCCTAAGAAACTAGCACATTATGCATGTCACATACCATACCCTTTATATGTGAGGTTTTGAGCCACTTTTACATTATAGAATCTCATGCTTATGTTTCTTTGTTTGAGTGGACCATTAGTCATGTATTGTAGAACCTGCAACTTTTGATACGTTTGAGACCATAGACCGAATACACGCACGAGAATGATTAAGGCATTAGGTAAACCGTTTTCTTTTTACACCATTTATATATCCTTACCCAAAAATTTATCCCGTAGTAGCCAATTTTGAGCCTAATCCTTTCGTTTGACCACCCATTTAGCCCATAACCTTAATCCTTTTCTTTTAAACCCGTGTGATGAGAATTCGATTGTAGGAGTTAATTTTGTATAGTTGTGAATTGTTTGTTTACATATAAAAAAAGAGAAAAATCAGAAAATGTTGCGAAAAAGAGTAGAAAATCATTGAGAAAAGAACAAAAATATGCGTTTCTAGTTTGTGGAATAAAAGGCGAAAAAAATCATTGCCTCGTAGCTGATGTTTATAGTTTACTCATGTTTAGAATAGTGTTTTGTAATAAAAAATCGAATTTTCATCACCTTAGCCACTTTAAATATCCTATTTCCTACCCTTAGCCTAGCCCCGTTACAACCCTTACAAAGACCTTATGACTTGTGCTTAGTATTCGTGTTCGGTGGTGGAGAATGATTGAGTTGCTAGCCTATGCGGGTACGTGTTCTAATCGGTTTTGAGTGATTACTTTTGAAAATGCTAATACATCATGAAAATTAGCCAATTTTAAACCGAGTGGAGAGAACATTGTGAGGGATGTGCATGAGTTATTGGTTTCAATGGCGGGTTAATCTTGGATGACCATTTAATGTGATTAATCACTTCGCCGTTAGATATGTTGTGAATTGTAAAAAGTTTGAACTTGGGCATGACATTTGACCTTAACCTTCGTCTCGGGAATGGGGAATGTATTCTTAGTTCGACCCACGTGAAAGTGAAAAACAGATTTGCTTGAGGGCAAGCAAAAGACAAGTGTGGGGATGTGATACGTGGTCGAATAACGGTGCTCGTTTGTGTTTAAGTTTAGGTTTTTACTTGACTTTTAATCTCGAATGGCCTACTTTTAATTAAATTTGTGTTTTGCAGGTTTGACAAAGTTTAAGGAGCTTTTCGGGAGCCTTACGGGTCACCGGAGCGGAAAACAGACCACCGGGACGCGTTACGGGTCACACAGGAACTCAAGGAGCGAAAAACTGAAATTGGAAGTTGGGGTGGTCGTCGGCGACGCCCCGTAATGAAGCCCGTCGGCCAAATTGTGCGTAACCAGGAGGATAAGCCGTCGAATGGAAGCCAGTTCTGGGGTGGCCGTCGCCGACGGGCCCCCAGGCGTCGGCGACGAGCCTTCATTTGTTAAAACGTGAATTTTGGTTGGTTTGATGTTAAAAACGATTTTTATTGGTTCTTGGGGCATTCAAGTCGGGAGTTACACTTATTTTGGGTTTGAATCTTGATCTTGGAGCCACAATTGACCATCTCTTCCATCACCAAACATCTATCATCATCAAGCTTCATCGAAAACCAACCGAATCACCAACCAATTTCACCTTCATCACAAATCCACAACCCTAATCATCCATTCCACCATCCTCTCATCACCATCTTTTACCAAAACCCTCACCATCATTCCTCCATCATTCCACAAGCTCAAGATGATCCAATTCAAGTCTCAAGCATCCGTTGATCAAGCCTTGTTCACCATGAGCGGCTAATTTCGTGAAGGTTTCACCCCGGTGTAGACTTTTGTAAGATTTAGGGTTTATTATGATTTGATATTTGATTTGTGACAACTTGAATTACATTTGAATCTCTAGACAATTGTCCTACGTTTGTATTGAATTTGCAAATTGTCGAGTGAATGATTAAATTTGACTTTGTGAAACGAATACACGTATTTATGCCTTGTCTTTTGATAGGATTTGTTAGTCCGAGGTTACGAAGTGCATCATGGTCCGTTGTCTATGCCATTGATAGTGATTGGCACCTAAGCTTTGTGATTATTGGCCCGTTAATGAATTAATTTGAGTAAATCAAGTTAAAATACATAGTAACCATAGGTCTTGCATTTGTTGAAACCGGGTGTGAACCTTGTTACTCTACATTGTTTTAGTAATCAAGTTTTCTTACAATCGTTAATCATTAGTTGTTAATCAATTCAATCATTTTGGTAATTTTATTCAACATCTTTTTAACAAACAAAAACCACAAAAACAACTTAGCAAGCTTCATAAAAGTGATAACTTCTACAATTCATTCAAAGTCCATTCGCAAACCACATACTCTTCGTGGTTCGACCCCTTGCTACCACTAGCTATCGTTAAGGGTAATTAGGGCTTATAAATCTTATCTTTGACCGGAACGCGACACTCCGATCAGTACCATACCAATATATTCGATACGATATTTGGTACCCAGTTTTGTTCAACTTCAGTAGCGATATTTATGGTACTGGTACGTGTACTGTACCAATCCCATCCCTAATTATGGAAAATGGCATCGTCTGTGGAAGTAGTGTTGGAAATTATATCTGAGATGATAGATACAGTTGCCGCCATGGATGTTTCACAAAAGGAAATAAGATTTGCCGATGAGTAAGCACAGATGGTGCCACTGAAAACACAAAAATCTACGCCAATAACGAAATTAGGATAGAGTTTTGAGTAAAGGATGATTTTGAGGATGAAAGTAGTGAAAACAGTTCAACGACCTGCAAAACAGACGCCAGTTAGTCTTCTCACAGAGAGATTCTTTGTGACCTCTCTCCGACGTGAGAACAAATATTTGAAAGAATGAGAAGTATGGAGATAAAAATGTGGCTCAGTTTGTGAAAGCATGGTACCTGATATCTGGTGTTTGAAGAACTATTTATACCTTTAGGTTTTGATGATGTGGACTTGTCGTCCTGGCTGGACCTGTCGCTATATAAGCGGTTATGGAGTAGGTCCCAGGTTAGTTAGGTGGGGGTGACCTCGTCGGATGCGAGGTGTGTGTTTGGCCCATCTTTGTTTGGTTTGACCTATTGGAGTGTTACCTCTTCATAGGACATTAGCGGCTTTTGTTCTATTAAACCAAAACTTGGCGCATGTAGGATGAAGGGGATAGATCAATACGGCCCTACAAACCGTGTAAAATTAGCTAAATATATGGAACTTGTAGAAATATATGGAAACTAATAGCCAATATATACGGAATTGAAAAACATCTAAAAAATCATGGCCTTTTAAAATCATGGCCTTTTAACTTCATCTGGTTACACGGGTCCAAAGGTTTCTAGTCCGGTTTGAAACCAACCGGAAACCAATAAGCCTTATTTCTTAATTAGGACCGTGGGCCGCACTGGTAAGAATATTCGGTAATAACGGATCCCAGGGTCGATCAGTTGGTTTTTACGGGTTCGACCCGTTTAATGTGTAACCCTAAATGTAACAAAATAAAAAACACCTAACTTTTTATTAAACCATAAATATCTGATTAGAATTAACAATTAACCACATTGACTAGTTGTGTAAATATCTTTTATTGTTACAATGAAGAAATATATCTTATATGTTTTTATGTGAGTTTGAGATTGAATTCGGGTTGTAAAAATCATAATGGCTAATATTGAAAGTTGAAACACTAACAAGAAACCAAGTTAAAATATGTATATGTATTATTTTGAATGAGTTAAATAAGATCTAAATTCGGTTTGTAAAGTAGTATGCTTTATTTAGCTTTTGTATCACTTTCCTTTGTTAATGGTCAAAGGTAAATGAATTGAATTGGCATTTTATGTATGTATGTACAATCACCGACAAACTACACTTTAGTTGCTTTTGAGGCGTTGTTAAAAGGAGATCATATACATACACCACCTCTGCCTACGTTTTCAAACACCTTTAATTCATGACTTGTCAAAGTTTTGATAACGATTTCTTATTCACGTAAGACAAAGTTTATTTCTGTTATTAAACCGGCAGTATTATAATGGATGTTACTATTGAACTTGTAGCTTGTCACTAAGAAGTTGTTGTAGCATCGAGGTGTGAAGTAGTTGAAAGTGATAGTCCTATAGTGATAGTCCATCATGTGCATGTCATGTGACTAATAATTAACCAGTGTTTAGGGTTGAGTTAGACTCAGGGGTCAAATAGTTAGTTATAAAGACTATGGGGGTACATATGTTAAAAAATCTTATTTTGGGCTAATCTAGTAAAACTGATATAACCACAGGGGTTAAAAACGTAATTTACTCAATTAGAAATAATGAAAGATAGTCTAGTGAGTATTAGAGGTTGTTAAAATATATTGAAATAATAACAAAACCTGTTAACTTTACCACTTTCGATTCATAAACTAACTATTTACTATACATAACTGATACATGTAGCGGTGAATGTATTTTATTTTAGAGATGTAAGACCAACCGTATCGCACGAGATGACGGCATCCATCTTCTTTCCTCTCCTCTCCCCTCTTCACACGCGTGACGACATTTTTATTGTCTAACTTCTTGCCACGTCCACCTTGTCCATCTCTTTCTTCCACGTCTGTTCAAGGACGTTTATAGGTTAAGTCGTCCCTACTTATAGATGGACCACTAAAACACACCTATGAAGCAAACTGAATGATGGACACCTACTAAAGGTTGTCAAGTAGCAACAGAAGTGGATACCCAATGACCCCTTCAATATCATTACAAAGGACCCTGCGTTACATTAGAATCATACCTTTATTACCCCCTTCAATATCATTACAAAGGACACTGCGTTACATTAGAATCATACCTTTATTACGAATATAATGATCATGGTGTGTGCAGTGGCGAAGCTTGGATTTTTCGGGCGGGGGGTGAAAACATATATACCCAAAAATTTCTATAGAATACCCAAAAATTTCTATAGAACCGGGGGGGTGAAAACCTATATACCCACAAATTTCTATACGAAAACTACATATATAACACTACTGAGCGAAAAATCCCGGGGGGCGGACGTCCCCCCCCCCCCCCCCCGCCCCCAAGAAGCTTCGCCCCTGGGTGTGTGAATTCTTCCACCCTTTCATATAAACCTCTATATTGCCTAAACATCAAACACTTGCATATTCATGTGTCGGGACTTGATCACGAGTGGAATCCCCATTACCCTGTGGAGAGGATCATATTTTCTTTCCTTGTTTTAGGTTAAACACTAAAACACGGCGAATCAATAATTTCCAACACGACTACACAACAAGAAGTTTATGTGAAATCAAATCTTATATATTGGTTTATTACTTTTTTCAAGTTTGGTTTTGTTTGTTATATCAAACGTAAGTTTATAACAATGTACTATAATTTCACGTACTTCAGAAAAATACGGTTTTATAATCTATACTATATTATAACTAGGTTAGAACCCCGTGTATTACACGGGTTGAATATGTAAGATTAAATATATTATGTTTTAATATTTAATCTATAGCCATTATAATCATTTACATAATATAGGTCAAAATATATAATAACCTATTCAATAATTAGTTGGTAATTGTTGATGGACCATATTACCCTTATTAACTAATTAGGTTTCCTCCTGGGTGCTTATATAAAGGAGTCTTATGCAGAGGTTGAGGGGTTACACAGTTAGACACAAAACCCATAAGCATAACATCATCATCATCGACCTCCTCTCCTATACCGATTCCCTTGTCGGTTTTCTTAGTCCTTATCATCAGTTAGCACCCTAAGGAGGAACCAGATCACACTGACAATTATGTCGAACTCGATGTCATCTTCTCTGACTGGATTCTCCACTGCATTGAATGCTGTAACAGGTATGTTTTAATGTTTTCCCTCATGTATAAACAGAACTGAACCAACATGTGGTATCAGAGCATATGTTGATTAGTCAGTTTTGTTTTTGTATCCATAAATCTGGAATAAAACTGTAAAACAGGATTTGAAAACCATAATAAAATTCGGTTTTATCATCCGAGATGCCATCTCGGATCTGTTTAATTCATCTCAGATCATATATTGATTCGTTATAACTGTTCCGAAATCATCAGTTTGAGAAACATGTTTGAATGTGTAATTATTTCCAGATTTCGGATATAGGATTAAGGTTATTTTTATTTAGGGTTCATCATGTTCTTAGTTAAAATTCGAAATTTCCTTTATGTTTTGGAATGTGTTTTGAATTGTGGAATGTTTTCTTAATTTTGATCTAATTTTATCTAATAAGTTTTTCGAAATCTGTTAATAGGATAAACAGATTATGATTTTCGAAATTTTCTGATAAAATTAGATCAATGTTAAAATAGGAAACTCTATCACAATTCTTAATTTTCGAATTTTCAGTTATGTTTTCGGATTAACAGCTGTAACAGCTTGCAGAACACATTTCGGATGATCATTACAGAAGATCATTCCGGATGAACATCGTTCGCCCATTACGAATCAGCAACTGTCTGATCATTTCGGATGAACATTGTTCGCCCATTACGGATCAGCAAATGACCATTTCGGACTAAGCATCACGGATGATCAAAAGGACTGACCATTTCGGATGAATCTCGGACTAAGCATTACCATCCGAAATGCATCACGAATCATCAAGAACTGACTATTTCGGATGAATCTTGGACTAAGCATCACCATCCGAAATCAACCGAAATGACTCGACTTACACGTCTTGGACACATCCGAAATCATTCGAAATCATCCATTTCGGATAATCCGAAATGATTCGAAATTATTCATTTCGGATGAATCCAAGACATGATTCATCTGAAATCATGAGTGTTCATAAAATTTGGCAGTTAATGTGAACTAAAATTTGGCTCGGGGCTCCGCCCCGAACCCCGTGCGGAGGCACGCTGTCCCCCTGCAACCCCCAGCGAACTCACCGCGGAGTTCGATCCGCACTAACGGGTGGTTTGCTATTAAATAATTGGTTTTTGTAATTACTTAATTAGTTAATCAGAATCATATAATGTTTTACAAAACCAAAATAGCTTAACTTGAATGAGTTTTGATGTATCATTTCTGGCCAAAGCTGACTTGATACATCTACTTATCATTCAAGTATTACGAAAGCTATGTTAAGTGTGCATCATAAACATGAATGTCTTAATATCTGGCCAAAGTTGATTTAATTCTTTCATAGATGGCATACTGAACAAGTGCATAACTAAAGTGATTGTCTCAATTTCTGGCCAAAGCTGATTTGTACAACCACTTTGCACACATGCTTAAATGATTACACTTCTGGCCAAAGCTGATTTGTCTTCGTTTGAGTAGAATTTTAACTAAGTCTATTATTTTGATGTTAGTAATAGACAATATCACAGCTTCATAATGTAAAATGGTCATTATTTATGCCTGCCTTAGTTTAACATGCCCTTAGATCACATTAGAACTTCTTCCTTAGTATCATAACTTGCTCATCTTATTTCCACTATCAGCACCAAATCAGGGGATTCCACCTTTGACTGGTGATAACTTTGCTGCATGGAAGGATGCTCTCATGCTTACGCTTGGATTGCTGGACTTCGATTATGCTCTAAGAGAGAATAAGCCAGCGGACCTTACTGCTACAAGTACTGCTGCTGAGCAGATAGTTCATGAAAAATGGACTAGGTGTAATCGCATGTCTCTCATGTTTATGAAGCAGTCCATCAGCAATGCAATCAGGGGAGCTATTCCTGATTCTGAAGATGCTAAAACCTACTTGGAACATGTGGAGGCGCAGTTCAAAGGGACGTCTAAAGCACACGCTAGTACCCTTATCCTCAAGCTGGTGACAACTAAGTATGATGGGAGGAGCGGCATTCGCGAGCACATCATGATGATGAATGACATGGCCAATAAGCTGAAGGGGCTGGAAATGGAGATCAGTGATGGTTTCCTTGTTCATTTTATCATCACTTCGCTTCCTTCATCCTTTGAAGCATTCAAGATCAATTACAACACTCAGAAGGACAAATGGACGATGAGTGAACTGGTCGCTATGTGCGTACAGGAGGAAGAGCGTATGAGGATGGATCGCCCTATTGATGTTGCTAACTTCACTACCTCCAACTCTAAGAAAAGGAAGAACAATCATCAGAGGAAGGATGCTTCAAAAGTCCAAAGGCCTAATCCTAATACAAGTGCACCCTCTAGCTCTAAGAACTCCTTAGGCAGAATCCGCTGCAAGTTCTGTAAAAAGGCAGGAGATATGCATAAGGAATGCCCTGACTTTAAGGAGTGGCTGGCTAAGAAAGGTAACGATTATTTTATGATACTTGAGTCCTATAATTTAAGTGTTCCTGCTAATTCTTGGTGGTTTGATTCTGGTTCTATGGTTCATGTTACCAATTCAACTCAGGGATTCCTTTCAATCCGGAAGCTGGAAAGAAACCAAAGAACGCTTAAGGTTGGGGATGATCGAGAATTAGAAGTGAAGGCCATTGGAACATTACAATTAGTTATGAAAACTGGTTTATGTATTAAACTTTATGATACCTTATATGTTCCTAAGGTAACTCGGAACCTTGTATCAGGACCAAAGTTAGACATGGACGGTTTTATTGTTTCCCATGGTCATCGCAAACTCTCTATCCTCTATGATTCTGTTCTTTATGGTACTGGTATTCTGGATGGTGGTCTCTATAGATTAGAACTAGATGATGGCTTTTCCAAATCTTTGTTGTCATATAACATTAATGAATCACTCACAAAGATGAAAGAGAAACGAGACTTAGAGACTTCATCCATGTTGTGGCATCAGCGTTTAGGCCACATTTCAAAAGAACGATTAAATCGTCTTGTAAAGGATGAAGTCTTACCTCCTCTCGATTTCTCTGATTTTGGAACATGTGTCAAATGTCTTAAAGGTAAAATGACATTAGCGAATAAGAAATGTGCCACTAGGAGTTCTAATTTATTAGAACTCATTCACACTGACATTAGTGGTCCCTACCAAATCACTGGCATAACAGGACATACTTCATTTATCACTTTCATTGATGATTATTCTCGTTACATGTACTTGTATCTAATTAAGGAGAAATCTGAATCTCTTACAACTTTTAAAGATTATAACGCTGAAGTTGAAAAGCAATTGGATCGTCAGATTAAAGTTGTGAGATCAGATAGAGGCGGTGAATATTATGGAAGACATACTGATGTAGGACAAGCTCCTGGTCCATTTTATGAGTTTTGTAAGGGCCAGGGGATTGTGAACCAATACACCATGCCTGGTACACCTCAGCAGAATGGTGTCGCTGAAAGAAGAAACCGTACCCTTATGAACATGGTGCGCAGTATGTTAGCCAACACTAATTTACCATTATTCCTCTGGACTGAAGCGTTAAAAGCAGCTGTTCATATACTCAATAGAGTTCCTTCTAAGTCTGTCCCTAAAACTTCTTATGAACTTTGGACAGGAAGGAAACCGAGTCTTAAATATATGAAAGTATGGGGCTGCATTGCTGAAGCGAAACTTTACAATCCTTTCCTAAGGAAACTTGACCCTAAAACAGTTACCTGTTTCTTTATCGGGTATCCTGAGAACTCTAAGGGTTATCGTTTCTATTGTCCTTCTCATGTCACCCGTATTGTTGAAACCAAGCGTGCTGCGTTCCTGGAGGATTTCAAGGTCAGTGGGAGCAGTACCAACCCTTACGAAGAATTGCAAGAAGTACAAGACGCGGGGGGAGAGACTCGTCGCTTACCATTACTCCGATTACTCCTCTTGTACCCAATGCAACTACTGTACCTGAAGCTACTGTACCAACTGCAAATTCACCTCTACAATCAGAACCCATTATACCTCATGACGAAGGCACATCAAACGCTCAAAACCAAGACAACGCTAAACCTGATAATCCACTCAGGAGGTCATCTAGGCAAAGAAGGCCTACTAATTGGGATGATTATGTTACCTACCTGACTGAAATGGATCCCGGAAAGCTCAATGATCCTATCTCTTACAGTGAAGCCATTAGCTGTGATCAGTCTTCTGAATGGAATAAAGCAATGATTGAAGAGCTTGAATCCATGAAGAAAAATGACGTTTGGGATTTGGTAGAATTACCCAACGGTGTGAAACCCGTAGGATGTAAATGGGTGTTCAAAACAAAACTGGATCCGAATGGTAACGTTGAACGCTACAAAGCGAGATTGGTTGCAAAGGGCTACACTCAGAAAGAGGGAATTGATTATCAAGAGACGTTTTCACCTGTCTCTCGTAAAGATTCATTAAGGATCGTCATGGCCCTAGTAGCTCATTTTGATTTAGAGTTACATCAGATGGACGTTAAAACCACTTTCCTTAACGGAGACTTAGACGAAGATGTTTACATGAAACAACCTGAAGGCTTTAAACCTGAAGGTCAGGAGCATCTAGTCTGTAAGTTGAAGAAATCCATTTACGGGTTAAAACAAGCATCACGTCAATAGTACCTCAAGTTTGATAAAGTCATGAAGAAACAAGGTTTTATGAAGAATCAAGTGGATCAATGCACCTACCTCAAGATGAGTGGGAGCAACTTTACTATACTTGTCCTTTACGTAGATGATATTCTATTGGCAAGTAATAGTTTAGACATGTTGCATGAGTCGAAGCGGTTACTCTCGCATAACTTCGACATGAAGGATCTCGGAGATGCTTCTTACGTCATTGGCATCGAAATTCACCGAGATAGACACAAAGGGATCTTAGGATTGTCCCAAAAGGCTTACATAGATCGTGTTCTTACACGTTACAACATGCAACAGTGCAAACCCTCCGTCGCTCCAGTAGTTAAGGGAGATGTTTTCGGTTCATTCCAGTGTCCGACAACAGAGGTTGAGAAGGAGCAAATGAGCCAGATACCTTATGCGTCAGTAGTCGGGAGCCTGATGTATGCTCAAGTCTGTACTCACCCAGATATCGCTTATATTGCTGGAATGCTAGGCCGTTATCAGACTAATCCTGGCCTAGATCACTGGAAAGCAGCTAAGAAGGTACTTCGATATCTGCAAGGGACGAAAGACTATAAACTGACTTATAGAAGAAGTGATCATTTAGAAGTGGTGGACTATTCTGATTCTGACTTTACCAAGTGCAAAGATGACAAGAAATCCACTTCGGGCTATATCTTTATGTTAGCAGGCGGCCCTATCTCATGGAAGAGTCATAAACAACAGTTGACCACAACTTCCACAATGATGGCAGAGTACATTGATGTTTATAACGCAACCTGTCATGGAATGTTGCTTAGAAATCTGGTCGCTGGACTCAAAATCGTTAATTCCATTTCTAGACCATTGAAGCTTTATTGTGATAACTCAGCTGTCGTTAGTTTCTCGAACAGTAACAGTTCGACTGGAGCTGGTTTATATCTCGATACAAAATATATGTTCGTACATGAACGAGTTGAGGAAAATAATCTTTGTATCGAGTATATTAGTACTAAAGATATGCTTGCGGATCCGATGACTAAAGGTCTCCCTCCTAAGGTTTACGAAGAACATGTTCGGAATATGGGATTTAGTAAAGACCTTATTTGAGCATATTGTACTAGCTTATGTTTTATGATTAATGAAATTTCCTCAGTTTGATTTTGTATGTCTCTTAGAATATGTTCAACCGGTATAATGGCATATATACAAATAAAGTTACAAATCAAACAAAGGGCTTACGCGTATTTTGATCATAACGATTAGGTTTTAAATTAAGGCTATAGTATGATTAATGGGGGTCCTGAGTCGCATAATGATTCAACGGCTGTATTTCTCTGCTATAGTACTTGTTTAAGGCTAAAATGAGTGTTAACTCCTGATCAGGCTTATCTAATACTCATAGTAAATGATTACTCGGCTAAGTGGGAGAATGTAAGATTAAATATATTATGTTTTAATATTTAATCTATAGCCATTATAATCATTTACATAATATAGGTCAAAATATATAATAACCTATTAAATAATTAGTTGGTAATTGTTGATGGACCATATTACCCTTATTAACAAATTAGGTTTCCTCCTGGGTACTTATATAAAGGAGTCTTATGCAGAGGTTGAGGGGTTACACAGTTAGACACAAAACCCATAAGCATAACATCATCATCATCGACCTCCTCTCCTATACTGATTCCCTTTTCGGTTTTCTTAGTCCCCATCATCAGTTAGCACCCTAAGGAGGAACCAGATCACACTGACAATTATGTCGAACTCGATGTCATCTTCTCTTACTGGATTCTCCACTGCATTGAATGCTGTAACAGGTATGTTTTAATGTTTTCCCTCATGTATAAACAGAACTGAACCAACAGAATAAATGTAATTTTATATATTAAATAATAAAAACTTATATCTTTATGAACCTTGTATATTGTACGGGTTAAATAAATGTAATTTTATATATCAAATAATAAAAAAGTTATATCTATAAAAAACATGTGTATTACAAAGTTAAATAAATGTAATTTTGTATACTAAATACTAAAAACGTCGTATCTTTAAAAAAAACTCGTGTATAATCGGGTTGAATAAATCTATCAAATAATAAAAAATTACATCCTTAAAAACCCCGTATATTACACGTGTTGAATAGATATAAAAAAGAGTTATATCTTTAAAAGCCACGTGTATTACACAGATTAAATAAATGTATTTTTTTATATTGAATACTAAAAACGTCGTATCTTTAAAAAACCCGTGTATAGTCGGGTTGAAAAATCTACCAAATAATAAAAAATTTCTATCCTAAATAAATTTAATTTTGTATATTAAATACTAAAAACGTCATATCTTTAAAAAAAAAACCCATGTATAGTCGGGCTGAAAAATCTACCAAATAATAAAAAAAAATATCCTTAAAAACCTCGCGTTTTACTCGAGTTGAATAAACATAATTTTGTATACCAAATAATAAAAAAAGTTATGTTTTTAATAAATGAGGATAACATTTAATAGTAATTTATTATTTATATATTTAATATAAGATAAGTCGATAAGAGAGATATTTGTTTTAAAAATATATTAAATTAACAATTTAGATCTGATGATAATATTTTATTAAAGTATGATAATATTTAATATTAATTTATTATTTAGATAAATATAAATTTGAGGATACCTTCAATGAATGATACGTGTCCAAAAGTTGGTTTCTTTTATTATAGTAGTTAGATGCATGAGGGATGGGTATTTTAAGATACCCAAAAAATAATAACTTTTTCCCCCTTTATTTATAGAAATACCCCTAAAATGAGGGTAGTTTGGTCTTTTAAACATTATTTATTTTTTAGTCCATAAACTTATTACACTTAAATCCCTAAGGTTTTAACAAAATTATAGATAATTAGTTAGAATCCACCCCTCCACAACAAACTTATAATTTTTTTACGTATTCTTAACATATCTTATAAACTATACTGTTTAAAAAAAAATCCAAAGATAGCATGACGACCTACACATTTTTGTCGACGTTTCGGTAGTTGTCTTGTTCAATATCGACGCACGGATTAAATGGTACACGTCGATAATGCTTTAATGTACAAGTAATTAATACATGTGATCTAATGTGCCTAATCTAACAAAATGGGCTCCATCTATGCAAACAAAAATAAAAAGAATTAAAAGTACCGTAACATAAAATGAAGATATTATGTGTCACATTTTATTTTAGTAAAAGTGTAAAACTAACTAATATCTATACTAAGATATATCTTATAAAAACTTTAAACTAACCATAACAAAACATTTTATATGTGTGTTTTATTACAGGATGATGGTGATAAAAGTGTTGATATTATTTCTTATGGTGCAATGTTTAGTCCATACAAGTCTAATCTTCAACGTGAATTTAGTGAAGATGTAATGTTAAGGTTTATTTAATCATTTTTTAACTTTTGTATTCAATTTTTATCATTTTTAAGGATCGGAAGTTTGAGACTCAAAGGAAGAGATCCAAGAGACTCTCTAAATGAAAATGGAGTGAGGTTATTAATTTAGACGATTATGAGGACATTGACAAAGAAGAGGAATTAGAAGATACTGTTGATTCAAGCACAAACCAGAAAACCCGATTAAAAATACCTTGAGTGTCAATTCAGAAGTGGAACAGCTTTTATGCAGTCTAATATGAAATCTGTCAAGTGTTTTTATGTTTTTTTTTCATTTTCAGTTGTTATGCTTGATCTAGACGTATGAATAAAGTTTATTTTATATTTGAAGTTTATTTTTTATGTTAATATAATGCAATTATTAACCATATTAACAAAGTTCAAAATAAAGTTAGTATCATAAATTTACAAGTCAATTGAACTTATATAAGTTAATATCCAAAAGTTGCAATAAATAGATATTTCAGTTAGATATAGTTAAGCTGAAATTATAAAATATTGCAGTTATTCTCGGATATTAATCTAATAATTTGTATTTCTTAATTAAAAAATAATAAAGTAATAAACT
This sequence comes from Helianthus tuberosus, assembly GCA_030545235.1. Taxonomy (NCBI): domain Eukaryota; kingdom Viridiplantae; phylum Streptophyta; class Magnoliopsida; order Asterales; family Asteraceae; genus Helianthus; species Helianthus tuberosus. The sequence continues at coordinate 4,870 of JARYGA010052704.1, read as the reverse complement.
TTAAAGCCAAACTAAAAAACTAAACTTAGTATGATATAAAGTTAATAAAGATAAAAACTCTTAACATCCTATTTTTTATAAACACTGTTTTTAAAATTTTATAAAAATATAATTTTTTTTATATATAAAAAATAAATTTAACAATTAAATTTAAAGGTGTAAAACGTGCTCACGAGTCAACTACTATTTTTTATTTTTATAAAAAATAAAATTTTAAACTTAAAATTTATTGGATGAGTACCATGTGGGTATTTAAAAAAAAGTAACTTTAAAGAATAAAACTATAAACTTTATTATTTAACCAAAAAATAAACTTACTTTACAACTATAACAACTTATCTTTTATTTTTTTTCATTTGATTATTATCTTTTATTAAAAAAGCAACTTTACATGTGTAAAACATTTTTTACTTTATTTATAAACAAAACATTTTGTTTTTATAAAAACATAATTCTTTTATAAATATTTTTTGTAACAAGTAATATAAATAAAATACTCCAGAAATTTACAATCTTTACTAGATAAATACTAAATTGTATTGCAAATTTTTAGGAATTATAAGTTCAACTATATTGTTATAGATAATATCTTTCATGTAAAAAAATTTAAGCTTAAATTAAATATCTTTCTAAAATAGTAAAATGTAAATGAATAAAAAACGAGTTAAAAAAAGGTTTAAATTTTTTTTACATGAAAGATATTTATTATTATCAATCATATCTATCCAAAATTGAAAACGAGTAAGGTTTACATTATTTAAAACGAGTAAGAAATTTAATTTACATAAAACTATATAACTAGTAGATTTTATTTAAAAATCTATTTAAAAAAAATAATGGTGTAACAAGTAGATTTTATGTTAAATAAGAAATTTAATAAAAGTATGAAAATAAAAAAATAAATAGATTTTATGTTAATTAAGAGATATAATAAAAGGATGAAAATAAAAAAATAAATAGATTTTATAAAATTGATTTAAACTTAAATAAAATTAGGTGTTAGTACCTAATTGTGTTACATTGATAAACTTAAAAAAAATGCAAGGGTATTTTAGTCATTAATTAACAAATTTTGGTGTTAGTACCTAAAGGTGTTACAAAATTGAAACCATAAAACCTAAACTTGTTAAAAAAAAATTAGTACCCAAAGGCAAAATTAGGTATAAACCACAGGACCCATTTGTGTAATTAACTCTAGATAATATTTGTCAGTTTCAAAAGAATTATTTACCAACTTGACTAGATACATAGTAGATTGTGTTGCATATTTTTAGGGATTATAAGTTAAAAGTAGACTCATATAGATAAGATTAGTTCGCAACTAAAAATCTGAACGCAGTATGATATAAATTTAATAAAGATATAAACTCTGAACATCCTATTTTTTTTATAAAAATGGTTCTTGAAATTTTATAAAAATATAAATTTTTTATATCTGTAAAAAAAACGAAAATTTACAATTTAAGTTAAAGGTCTAAAACGTACTTACAAGTCGAATACTATTATTTATTATTTTTATAAAAATAAAAATTTTAAACTTAAAGTTTATTGGATGAGTACTATGTGGATATTTAAAAAAAGTTATAAACTTTAAAGAATAGAATTATACTTTGTAATTTAACCAATAAAATAAACATACTTTACAATTATAACAACTTATCTTTTATTTTTTGTCTTTTGATTATTAATTTTTATAAAAAAGCAAAACTTTACATATGTATAACACTTATGAGATATATCCACCACAATAATGTTATCATAAATATTATACAAATAAGAAAACTACCAGAAACGAGTGCCGCAATGCAAAATATCACCCCTGCCGCATCGCGCGGGCACCCTACTAGTTACTTTTAGAAGATCAACTAATTGATCATGAGGAGGCGTATGTGACAAAGTAACAAGCCCATCCTGTAATTTCTTTCAAACAAAATGGCAATCCAAATCAATATGTTTAGTACGCTCATGAAAAAACTTTTTTTAGCAATATGAATGGCTGCTTGTCTGTCACACTTAACAGGAGCCGGAGTGCTAGTTAGAACGGTGAATTCATGAAGTAGTCGGGGTAAGCCAAGCAAGTTCAATTCACCTTCATCATAACTTAAAGAAACAGTCGGTTGCTTCTTAGATTTCCATGATTTTTATACCTTTTTTATGATATCATATAGTTTATTAACATAAAGATTACTCGAGACTTTCTTACCCGTTCTTATTTAATTTAAAGGATACTTAATTCGATCCTCACATTACATTTAGCACTTATATGGTATGGTATTTTTTATGTTTATGATGATAATAAGAACCTATATGAACATAGACATTAGACCATATCTAACGCGATGTCTATGAGGATTTCCATTGCTGATGTGAAAGAGAGAGAAACATTGAGAACGTGACAAGGAGAGAGAGTGAAAAATCATCCTCCACAGAATACAGATGGGTTGAGTGCGGAATGTAAGAGGGCAGAAGAGAGTGAGGATAGCTCGCGAAGCTTTCCGACATGGAGTATAGAGGCCCTGCCCTTCGCTTTGCAGCTTTGGAGAAGGTCTTAAATTGATGCAAAAAATCTACTAATGTTAATGAACACACATTTCCAATCAACATATTAGGTGATTTACTTTGAAGTTTCTAGTAACAAGTCAGCAAATTCAAAAATATATAACTACATTTGTCTCATTTTACCAGGAGTTTTTTTTTCCAAAAGAGTGTTATGGATAAAACTATTTACCAAAATGGTATTGCTTCAAAAATATTTACTAAAATAGTGTTTTTGAAAAACTTGTTTTTCTCACTCCTAATCTTATTGGATAAACTATATTTTGATAGAATAAAACTTCTCTAAGGGTGAACGGGGCACTATGTGGGGAGTGGTGCGGTGATTGAAGTCCCCGAGCGGGAACACCGCCGCCATCACTTCGGGGAGGGTATTCGGGGAGGGGGCAGTGGCGGACCCAGGATTTTGGAACAATGGGGTCCAAATTTTCCGGTGTTCAAAATTTTCAGGTTTAAAAAAAAAACACAAAAAAATGTAACAAACAGGTATCGAACCTAGGATCTTTTGTGTGTAAACAAGGGGTTTTACCACTGCACCAGGCTCACTTTCATTGTTATGGGGTCCAACTTAATAATTTTATGGGGTCCGTAGCAAATTTTATATACCGCTTCTACTACTTTTTAAAAAAAGATTGGGGTCCGGGGACCCCGTTCCGCTATACATGGGTCCGCCCCTGGGAGGGGGATCGGTGTATGTTCACCGCACAAGAATTGCACAAGAATCGAGGATTTAAATGTTGGGCAACGGTCAAATATTTAAAAAAAAAAATTCAATTTTAACCAATATAAATAACCAACTTAAATCTAATTTTTTACCACACCCATTCTCAAACTTATACTCTAAAAATCTATCAAATACAACACAAAGCCAAACCGAGCAATGGAGAACCAACCCCGCGAAGCCAAGAAAAAATCTAAGGGACGCGGCTCGCAACCGTCTCGTGGTGGTTCGAGCGGTGCAAGTGCACAACCACAACCCCCTTTCAGATATACTTCACAACCCCCGTTTTTTTACCAACAACCTTCACACCCCTCCTTTTACAACACCCAACCACAACCCACTTTCGGCTATTTTCAAAATTTGTTATCAATGGATCCTCAAACCCCCGCCTTCGACCCGTATGGTTTTCGTTCCCCACAAGTTCCATCTCCACGAGAAAATGTTGAACGTCCTCTACCTATTCACGAGAACGAGGACGAGGAAGTAGTGCATCAAGTACGGTCTAAATGGACCCCGATGATGACGAAAATAAACTTTTTCAACGGCCTATACCAACAAGCGGTAAAAATTATATTTTTTAACGTTGTATATTTTTTAATTTTGTTTACTAAGTTCATATGTTTTTAACACTTGTTATTTTATAATATGTAGGATCGCACACGAGGAAGCGGGTGCAGCGATCTCAACGTGATGAAAGTCGCTTTAAAGGAATTTAAAGATAGATATCCGAGCGGTTTTCAACATGTCGAGGCATGGGAGGTCGTTCGAAAACACGACAAATGGGCCCAAGTCCCATTGTTGGGTGAGGAAGGGGAAGGTTCGGCACAAAAAAGAAAGCCCGTTGAGGTGGACCCTTCCATACCCGATATGAACGAAGACCCCTCGCCACAAAGAACACAACGGCGAGACAAGCGTCAAGCGACATCGTCCGAGGGCTCGGCCGAGTTGGCGGCACAATTCAAAGAGTACACCGCCATGAAAGAAGCGAAGCACGCGATTGAATTGGAGGCGATTGAATTGAGGAAGAAAAGAGAGTCGGAGGCTCGCGAGCTCATAACGGAACAACGCGAGACGATGAGAAACTACGCGCACGATCGAGATATGAAAACATTCCTCAAGCCGCACGACGATGTTCCGCCGGAAATGTTGCCGTTCATCCTCGCCCGAAAGCGCGAGATCGCTAACAAGTACGGGTGGCCGTGCAATTTCTAAAATTTTTATGTAGAATTGCGATGTAATTTTTATTTTATTAAATGAAATGTAGTTTTTTATTTTATGAAATTATGTTTTACTTTTTATATTTTCTTAATTAAAAAAATAAAAAAACAAGTCCCCCAAGAGAGGAGTGCCGCCATCAAATTGAGGGTGTGAGGGGAGTTAAGAGGGGAGTTGACGTGGAGCGTGCTGATTGGCCGTGCGTAAGAGAGGGGACTCCCCTAAGAGAGGAGTGCCCCTCTCACCCTAATATTTTAAAAAGTAGGCTTTCTTTTTTATTAAATCAACCCATATTTTAAAATAAACGTATTATTATTATTATTATTATTATTATTATTATTATTCATCTTGTTGGTCTCAGGAACACAATGTTTGCTACAT